>ML262756.1:555-31794 GCA_005239495.1 Nicotiana undulata
GAAAGGAGACTCACCTCGCTCTGAAGATTCATCACCGGCTTCCAAGCCTCTACGACGACTAAAAATGGATGTGCACGCTCCCAAACTATTCAAATAACGATAATTCAATGAAAATATACTCAATAGATCATAACCAATTCAAATTATAAAGTTCCTCAGTACGACTCTATGAAAGACCAGAATGCCCTCGGGCCCACGTGCCCGGACCTCGAAATTTCTTGAAGAAAATCCTTACCCGAAGCTTTACTAATTCAATAACACGTTTTACTCAATTATTCATGCTAAATTCGTGGCTAAAATCCAAATTTCTAAATTTCTAGGTTTTCTTCAAAATATTAATTTTTACACAAATTTCCCCTAATTTTCATGTTCTAATCCATGATATAATCTTGTATTTAAATTAGAAATAATTAGAATGATCTTACCTCTGAAGCTTGGTTGAAATCATCCTTGAAATGCTCTCAAAATCCGCCCATAGTCATGAAGAAATGAAGAAAAATGATCTACAACTTTCATGTGTTGGTCATCTTCCAATTCCTTTTAGATTTCTAGATATAAACTGGCAAAGTCAGCCCATGTGCAACACAACTTTCTTCTTTATCTTCCCGGACACCCTGTAGTGTAACAGCCATAACTCTTTGTACACAAACCCAAATCATGAATGGCTTACATTTATAGAAACTAGACACAAAGGGCTACAACTTTTATTTTTATACCATCTCAAATTTCCTTATAGATTGTAAGATATGAGCCTCCAAAGTCGAGTCAGTGCAGCAGAACATTTACTCTACGCGAAAGGCTTTCCGCGATCACGATTCACTGGCCCGTTTCTCACATTTTACCCACTGCGATCACGATCAATTCCCCGCGATCGTGTAGAACACTGCTGTAGCCAAAAACCAGCAGTTAAAAATGGCCTAGAAGTGGTCTGAAACCACCCCGAAAGTCACCCAAGCCCCTCGGGACCTCATCCGAACGTACCAACAAGTCTGGAAACATATCACGGACTTAGTCGAGGCATAAAATCACATCAAACAACGCCGAAAACACGAATCGCGCAAGGATTCAACTTTATGAACTTTGAAATTTCTAACTTTCACATCCGATGCCGAAACCTATCAAATTACGTCTGATTGACCCCAAATTTTGCACACAAGTCACATTCGACATTACTGACTTGCTCCATCTTTCGGAATCGCATTCCGACCCCGATATCAATATATCCACTTCCGATCGGATTTTATCAAAAACCTTCAAATTTCTATCTTTAGCCAAATGACCTTAAATTGACTTCTGGGTATCCGAATTCACTTCCGATCGCGCTCCCAACTCCATAATCACCATACGAAGCTATTCCCAGACTCGAAATCCCAAACGGACATCAATATCTCTGACTTCCACAATATACGCCGAAATGCTCCCAGGTTATCCAAACACGTTCCGAACATACGCCCAAGTCCGAAATCATCATACGAACCTGCTGGAACCTTCGAATCCTTATTCCAAGGTTGTTTACCCAAAATTCTAGTCTTACTCAATTTCTTCAACTTAAGGCTTCCGAAATGAAAATTTTCCTTTCAATTCAACTCTGAACCTCCTGAATTTCAACTCTGACCATACACACAAGTCACAATACCCGAAATGGAGTTGTGCATGACTCCCAACTGCTGAATGACGCGCTGGATCGTAAAACGACCGGTCGGGTCGTTACAACATGCATCATGTTTAAATTACGCACAATATATGCTTGTTATTCATCTGCAAGAAATCCGGCCAGGAACCGCGAGCCAGGCAGGAGCGGACCGCTCCAGTTCTCCCAACTACCCCATAAGCCATTTTGTTCACCTTGCCTTGCACCTTGCGTCCGTCTTTATGAAACGTCATCGGTACACTTCGCCGGTGACTCCTGAACTACATGTGGCCTGATTCTTGTAAAACCAGGGATATGTAGGCAGCTAAGAAACCAGGGTGCGACCTCAATCTTTTGATCCATTTACTCAGTCAAAATTGGCCATCAGATCTTTACCCGAAAACTCTTTCATCCTTTCCGGGTAAAGAGAGGCAGCTGTTGATACCCAGTTTTTCCTCAAATTATTTTCAAATTTGCATATATACTTTCGAAATCACTCTCTATAGTAATTGATATTTTCCCATAATTTTCCGTATTTTTATCAAATTTATTTTCCTGTCTATTTAATATTTTATATTCCATAATTATTCATAAATAAATTATAAATAATTTCAAACATTTCTTAATCAATATGTTATTCATAGTTTTATTTTTATGCCCTTAGGATCCAATATTTCACAAATTAACCAATATTGCCATTATGTAACTAATTTCAGCAATTTTACAATAATAACACAAATGTACATTTATGCCATTTTAAAATCAATAACTGATCATTTTATATTTTTTATATTAGTTAATCCTCTTAATTTTATTTATTTGGTTTTAATCTCATTTTTACACGATTATTAGCTATTTTATTAATTAATTATCTTATTGGGTATTTAACATTTAGCCCATTTTTATTTAAATTATAGCCACCTTAAGGACCACCCCACCTGACCCAAAACCCATTCTCTAACCCAGCCCACGACCCGTTCCTACCCGGCCCAACCCCACACTTAATCTGAACCGTTGATCAAATAAGATCAACGGTCCAGATTAGCGTTACCATAATTAAACCCCTATCACTACCCCCTCCGACCTCTCATTTTCCCAATGCTCATTCTCTATCTATCTCTTTGTTCCTCTCTGATTCCCTCTAGAAGCTTCCTTGGCTTCTCTCTTCCGATGGAGTCGGTTTATCTTCTCAGGCTGATTCTCTCACCGGAAACCATGGCTCTTCATCATCTCATGGTTATTTTCTCATCTTTCCCTGGTCCAATAATGTCCTAAAGCCCTCGAGCGAACCTGGAGAGGTTCACTCACCTCTCAGGGTCCCTCAAGCCACTTTCCAGCCTCCCGCGACTGTCTGAGTAAGAGCTACAACCTTTCTGTCTTGAGCCGACGACGTCTTTGAGGTTTTTCTTACTTTTCAGTGTTACACGAAATCCCAACTCCTATATCTTTTTGATTTTTTCTAGATATGCCTTAGATCTACGATATTACTAAGCTTTTCTACATTTTTCTTCGAAATAAAAAGCTTCCTACTTTGAACAGTATTCGTCTTCAAACTAGGGTTTCATAACCCCTTTTTAAAATGGCTTTTTCTTCCGATTTTAGTATTATCCTGTGATTGTCATTATGTTAAAATGTTTATTTAAGTTTTCCTATTTATCTGAGTTATTTATGTTTAAAACCCTAAATTTCTTAGCCCTAATCTTGAGTTACTGAGTTTGTCTTTGATATTATGTTTGCGTATGTGCTTGTTTCTCATGAGCTTTATGATTCTCTGGGGTTTTACCCTATGTTGTTCATCAGTATCTCTGATTTTTCGCTTTTCCCACTTACATCCATGTTTACTCTGTGATTCATATTATTCTCTGTGTGAATCCCTAATTGCGTATGATTCTACCCCATTTTTATCACTATGGGTTTCTGATTTCTTGCCTATTATTTGTTTAATTCGTGTTAGATTCCTTAGCTATTGTTTTTCTTAGTCGAATCCCTGATTCTCTGAGATTGGAGTCCTTCACTGATCCCCTATGGTAATACCTTACTGATTTTGACATATGAGTTATTCTCTTGCCTTATTATGTGATTGATTCTACTGTTAGTTGATTCTTACAAACCTTTCCTTAATTAGTGTTTCTGAACATATACTAATTACTTGTTCTATGTGCTGAAATTATTTTCTTGTGTGATATTTTCCTTTGATTAATGCTGATTTCCTATGATTAGAGCCTCACTCGAGGATCTCCTTACTGATCTTCAGACTTTTTAATTATCCCTTGATTTATTTTCATGTCTAATATTACTGTCAAACTGATACATATATTTTCCTTAAATAGGATTCTAAACTTGGTCTTACTTACATTCTCTATACTGTATTGTTCTTATGCTATCAGTCTTACATGATTTTCTTTTCTTATGTTACTAGTGTCTATCACTGATTGAGTATGACTCCTTAATTAAAGGGAGTACTCCCATTACTTTGATTCAGATTGATGCTTACTTCCATAATTTTGCTGAACTATTGTTTATTACCTTATTTACTACCAGTTTTCAAACCATAAGTAACTATGCTATTCCATTAAGCAAGGAGGACATACACATTGTTCTAGGCTCTCTCCTACACACACACACACACATACTCTCTTGCTTCTCTTGTTGTTTACTTGCAACTCAGTCGGCCAAAAGCCAAGACTGAGTGATTTTGTTGTTCTATTACACTACTGTTCTACTTCTCTTCACCTTACTACCTTTTCACTCTGCATTCATTCTTTCATCCAACTGGTATGTTTTCAGTTTAAGTTTACAGCATCCAAAACAATATGTTCCTGTTTACTTTATTATTCCTTTTGTTCCTCTTATGCTTCTACTTGTGGTTCTGCTGTTTACCTTGCAATTAGTATGACTACTTTGCCTGTGTGACCTCCCTTTCCCTTTGGTTCAACATGTTTATTGTTTTTCTTATCCGTTTCACTATGATTCTGCCTTACCCTTGATTCCTAACACAATAAGCATGTACTCATGACACCTAGGTACTATGTGATCCTGAACCATTCCCCTGAACCTAATGTTTATCACCCCTAGACCCAATGCTATTAACTTCTGGCATGAACACTTTGTGATAGGCTATTGCTGTAACTAGTTAGGTTCTGTGAGACTTCTCTGATGTTAACCTATGTGCAACTATGATTTCACATATGTACTACTTGTCCCCAATTCCCTTTCCCTGTTTGTGTTTGTTTCCTAAACCGTGTATAATTTTCTGAGTTGTTGATTGTCCTGTTTCTTTTTCTCCTCAAACTAGTTTTTCATAAAAGAAAACTCTTATGTTGTTCTCTAAAGCCTATTTCAAAATAATTATTTCAGAAAACTATTTCCTATTCAACTCTTTTTAAAGCTATGAGCACATCTCACTACTCTTAGTTTCTTAAGTTCAGCCCCCTCGTGTGAGCACTGCTTTGGGAACCATTTGAGTCCCCACTGAACTCTGACACACGAGACTAGCACTCCCAAACTGCACTTAATCATTCTTGGCTAGGGTACGTGGGTGTGAGCACTGCCTGGGATCCTCTGAGGTCCTTAGGAAATCTGACACACGTGGTTTGTGAAAGGTCATGGCATATGGCATTGTTGGATCTGGAGATTTGGGCATATTGTTAGGTTCCCTATAGTGTAACTTCTTAATTTTCTTATTTACTTAATTTGTGCAATGCTGGTCTATAATAATTAATTGTAAAAAAAATGATTCCGGGGTTGGATAGTGAAATGGGTGGGGTTGTGCATGCTTAGTATAGATACGGGTAGAAATCATGCTTGTAGGCTTATTTTATATATATGTGCGCAATAGTCACCATGCTTAGGAATACATGCCATTCATGCATTAGATACCATGATACTTAGGTCCATTTATTTTCAGCATCTCATTATACTTATACCCACTTAGAAATCATGTTGATAGTTGAATAACAACAAAATGGTTGTTATAATGTTACTGTTTCAGCATTCTCACAATTGCTTCGTCTAGAAATCCTGTTTAGTCTAAATAATAACATTAACTATCAAAGCTTGCATTTAGAAATCATGTCCCATAAGATGTTACTTTCAGCATGTTACTTGCGCCAAAATCCTGTGTTAAATCAACATACTGCTATGAACACCTAGAAAAATCATGTGTTAGGTTCAGCAACTTAACAAAGAATTATATCTCTGTACGCTTTTTTTAAGAAAACATGTTAACAAATGGATCTCGCTAGAATAGATTCTGATGATGAAAACGCTTATGCATTTGGAACAACATGTATAAGTTTGCATCATTTTGCACCTTGTTTTGCATTTAGATTCCATGTCTTTAGGATTGAATTTATATTCACCCCTTTGTCCTGGTTAAGATTAAAACAGACTTACCCGCTTAACAACCATTTTTCCTAAAACTGAAGACTAAAACAGTGTAACTGGAGCAGTTCATACGTTTAGGCAAGCCTTAGGTATCGACATTTGTTAAAACTGGAAAACTATTCCTCTTTTGTGTATTGTCTGGCCAATTATAGATAAGAAATCAATAGTCTGAAACTGGCAAAGTCCTTTCGCTCAAACTCCGTAATGAACCTGCCTTGCTACTGCATTCTCGCCTACACATCATGCTTAGGTTCTGAAGTTAAAGACTTTACTCGTGTTTTAGTCGTGCTATTTATGTCTATAACTTGTGGAGTAATATCTGAGTTTCATATCTCCTTTTATGTGCTTTCCTGTATTTGCAGTCATAAGTGTTTTGTTTGTTGTTTAGAATTTTGTCCTTTAAACCTAAGGGTTCAGCCTAGTACCTACCCTTTAGAAATAGTAGTCCCTAACTTCCTCCAGGACTGATAGGATGTGACGAGTAATAGCACGCAATAGATTTTGAGACCAACACACGTTTTAAATACCTTCGCAGGGTGGGAAAGGGTAGAATATGGATATGATGACCGGTGCGCTAATACCACGTGTATCCCCTCTTTGAGAAATGACATATCGGGTATTGCATTGATGTGATCCATATTGTTTTAAACCTAGGATATCTTCTTTCAAATTTTTTACTAGTTCTATCTAAAGTTAATAACTCCGATGCTTATTTGAAATCCCCTCTTATTTGAGCCGTTACTTGCTACTTTCTTATCGTACAAATTCACGAAAACCATTTGGCCAGGAACCATAGTCGTGGATCCTGAGAGGTGCCTAATACCTTCCCCTGTGGATAATTTCAAGCCCTTACCCAATCTATGGTAATGCAAACTAGTCTCATGAGTTAATCACTCTAGGTGCCCTAACGCACCTTAAAAATTGTTAGGTGGCGAACTTTTCTTTTAACCCTCTTCCTTTAAAAAGAGTTGTCAGAATCTCATAAACCCGATCTCCGCTTAAGGAAAAAGGTGGCGCGACACCCATAGGACATAATAAATTCAAAACTCTTTGTTTTTAATCGGTTTCTAGAATCTTGATTACATTTGGACAGCATGTTCATAGCGCATCTCAGATCCACGCCTAGGCAAGACCTCAGGTAATTAAAAACTTGCAAATGGTAAAACTATGCTTTGCTCAATTTATTTGTGAACTGCCCAGATTCAACAGGTCCTAAAAAATCAGTAGGCAAACTGATTAGGTCCTTATTACTTCACTTTGACACAAGATCTTGCATGCACTCTGTTTACTTACCTAGATATCTTTCTCTAGGATCATTCTGAGACATTTGAAATCTTGCTGTTTGAGACTTGCTAATTGTCTGTTTATTTGCGGAGGTATACATGAGCCCCCTTAGTTGTTCTTCACTTGACAGCCTTATTTTTTGTTTATTGTCTCTTAGATTTTTCTCCTATAAACACCTTAGGAGTGTCTAGAATTGCCTAAATTAGAGGTCCTAAACACCTCCGGGGCAATAAGGATTGGACGGGTAATGCACGCATAGAGTTCGTTTAATCAAGAATCGCTTATATAACCACTAAGGGGAGGGTAATTGGGTAGTAAAGGATATGATGACATGTTCTCTAATTCCACGTGTAACACCTCTCATTGAGGAAAGTTTTATCGGGCATTGTATAGATGTGATCCTATAGGCTAATAAACCTAGGACTTCCCCTTATCTTATTTTATATACATATGTGTGCTTAGACTACTTTATTTGTGTAAAGATTAATTCACAAAATAAGTTTGGCCGGGAAACACCGTTGTGGACCTCGAGGGGTGCCTAACACCTTCCCCTCAAAGTAATTTCAAGACCTTACCCAATCTCTAGTAGCGTAACTCAGTTTATATGAGTTATTTTCAATAGGTTCCCTAACGCACCTTAAATCCGTTAGGTGGCGACTCTTCAACATCTATACCCCTTTCCCGAAAGGAAATGAGTTGTCCTAAAGAATGTCGAAACCCTGACTTCCGTTGCAAAGGGGAAAAAAGGGGGTGTGATAGCACCCGGTTCATTGGGCCTTTTGAGTTGCTTCAGAGGATAGGGGAGGTGGCTTATAAGCTTGCCTTTCCACCCAGCTTGTCGAGTGTGCATATGATATTTCATGTTTCCATGCTTCGGAAGTATGTTGGCAATCCGTCCCATATTTTGGACTTCAGCACTTTTCAGTTGGAAGGTAATATGACTTATGATATGGAGTTGGGGCCATTTTGGATCGGCAGGTTCGGAAGTTGAGATCAAAGGACATAGCTTCCGTGAAGATGCATTGGAGAGGTCCGTAGTAGAATGTGATTTGGAGGTCCGTAGTAGAATTTAGCTTGAATTGGCGAAAGTTGGAAATCTAGCGATTTTGGTCGGCAGTGAAAAATTTGATATTGTGGTCAGAATGGATTTCTGGAAGTTGTACTAGGTTCGTAGTGTCATTTGTGATGTGTGTGCAAAATTTGAGGTCATTCGGACATGATTTGGTAAGTTTCGGCATTGTTTGCGAAATTTGGAAGTTTAGAAGTTCTTAGGCTTGAATCTGAGGGTAATTTGGTATTTCGATGTTGTTTTGAGTGATTCAAAGGTTCATCTAAGTTTTTATGGGGTTATTGGACTTGTTTATATGTTTGGTTGAGGCCCCCAGGGTCTCTGGTAAGTTTTGGGTGGTTAACGGATCAATTATGGGTTTAGGAGATAGCCGATTCTGTGGGTGTTTTCCGCACCTGCGGAAGGGTAGTCGTAGGTGCGAGGATGCAGGTAGACGTGAAACTTCGCAAGTGCGTACATCGTTGAGGGATCCTGGGTCCGCAGGTGCGTAGGAGTGGTCGCATCTGCGAGTCTGTAGGTGCTAGTCGGAGCCGCAGATACGGAAGGAAGGTGATTTGCCCAGTTCTACAGAAGCAGATAGATATGTGCAGGTGCACGTTTGTAGGTTCGGATGTTTGTGAGCATGTGAGGTCCCTGGGGAACTTAAGTGTTTTCCGCATGAGCGATTTTGCAGGCGCAGAAATAAGGCCGCAAGTGCGAAAAGCCTGGGCAGAATGTTTAAAAACAAGGGTTCGTGAATTAGACTTTATTTCCACATTTTGAACTCGGGCTTAGGCGATTTTGAAGAGTATTTTCTTGGGGATTCTTGAGGTATGCTTCTTGCACTCGTTTTTTATCAATAATCTTGATTCTACATTGTTTTCCCCACCTAGAATGTGTGGTTTTTAGGTTAAATTTGGAGATTAGGGCTTGATAATTTGAGGGAATAATTTGGGGATTTTAGAGGCCTAATGATGTCGGATTTGGGTAACTTTATATGGGTAGACTCGTGAGTGAATGGGCATTTGAGTTTTGTGACTTTTGCCGGATTTAGAGACGTGGGCTCTGGGGCCGGTTGAGTGAATTTCTGGATTTGGTCTATAATTTGATACTTTTCTTGTGGATTTGATCCATTGGCCTATATTGATTGTGTTGTATTACTTGTGGCTAGATCCCGGAGTAGGCTTTTGGCTTGGTTTGAGGTAAGTAACGCTTCCAAACATGGTTCTAAGGGTTCAAAACCCCAACGTATGTGTTATGTGATGAGTATTGAGGTGGCGCACGTGCCAAATAGTGGGCGGGCAAGCGTCCACCGTGAGAATTGTGGCCTAGATGATTCCATGGCACAGTTTATCGACTCTTTCTTATTAATATCCATGTTTCCATCATGTGATGAATTAGTTGAGATATAAACCATGTTAGATATCATGTTTAGGCTTTGTGTCGGTATTGTTAGGACCCTTAGCGGTCATTTATCGCTGTCACCTCATAGTTTCATTTATTATTTCATACTCAGTCATGAGAATGCATCTTTATATTATATCTTAGTCTCGGTAATTTATTGATTTATCATATTATTTGTTTCTGGTTGTTTTCATGACATTGTGAGCGCGTTGTGAGACTGGAGAGGTTGATGAATGATTGAGGCCGAGAGCATGTTATGAGTGATAGATATGGGATCGTGATGCACGCCGCAGCGATTATGTTGACGATTTTGATAGCGCTACGTCTGTAGGAGCCCCTCCGTAGTCTGTAACACACCTCCAGTGAGCGCAATTGATATGATTGAGGGACAGATCTTCCCTGGACATGGATCTTGTCCTAAGTACTTATTACCTAGAGATGGATCTTCTCCGTAGGGCTAGGTTGCCCATGTTCCTCGGTACCGGATAACCTATGGTCATGTGTCGTGTATGTTTATTTCGGGATGGATCTTCCCTGGGCCGGTTGAGCCATATGAGGTACCGAGTGGTTGAAATATCGAGAGTGAGGGCGTTTGAGACTGATTCTATGGTGCATTATTTTTAGTATATGGATTGGCATATAGTGACAATAGAGTTATCTTCAATACATTGTTCAACATTGCTTTAATTCCAATTATGAATTTGCCTAAAACCGTCTTAAGAACATCATTATGTTTTCGTACATTTATTTCATGTTATTTGCAACGGTTGAGTTCATCACTATCTTCAGTCCATAGTTTGGACCTGTTACTTACTGATTTGGTGTAATCACGCTACTTCCTGCACCTTGTGTGCAGATCTAGGAATTTTTGGGCACGACGACGGTTGTTGATTCTCTACGTTGGAGTCTGAGACTTATGAGGTAGCTGCATGACGTTCACAGACCTCGATATTCTCTTCCTTAGTTCATTTTACTTTGATGTTTAACTTTATAGACATTTGTAGACTATTTCCTGCTTTTAGACGCGCATGCACTCAGTGACGCCCCGATTATTGGGACAATTGTATTGTATTTTGGGGTAACCTTGTGTTTTTAATGGGCTTTTATTTATGTTAAACCATTTTGCTGTTAAATTTAAAGGGTGTTTTACTGAAATAAAAGGAAAATGTTGGATTTAGGCTTGCCCAGTTTCACGATAGGCGCCTTCACCACTGTGTAGATCTAGGGTTGTGACAATATAATACCAAAAGAAAAGCAATAAATATATTGCAACTGAACAATATTATAACATGAAAATAGCTTTGTGATAACATAATAAAGTTCTAATACCAATAACTAACATAACCACCCCAAGATTTGGTGTCACAAGTACATAAGCTTCTAGATCAAACTAAATACAAGGTTCTGAAAGAAATGCAACATTGTCCAGATAAAGTGGAAACAATATAATATAGATAAAATAATGACTCAAGGCCTGCATACTAGATGCAGCTCTTCCTCGAATAACCAATGCAGGATCGGCTTAGAACCTCTTGCTCTCCACTGGTACAATGTCAGGATCTGCACAACAAGTGCAAAAGTGTAATATAAGTACAACCGACCCAATGTACTCCGTAAGTGTTGAGCCTAACCTCAACGAAGTAGTGACGAGACTAAGACAAGTTACCTAATATAAACCAGTGCAGTTATATATATATATATATATATATATATATATATATATATATATAAAGGAATGACAAGTAAAACTTTAAATGAAACAACGGTATAGGGGCAAGTACTGGGGACAATATACAAGAATAGTAAATAAAGGATCATGACGTAAACCTCATTCTAAACTAGGCAATGAAACCACCATGTAAAAACTCACATTATAAAATGTCAAGTAAAACAACAAATTCAACAAACTCGCACGGCAGTACCCTTCGTGCTTTTACTCTCATCCTCACCATATTATATAAATGCAAGTGCACGACATCATCTTTCATGCTTTAACTCTCATCCTCACATGATCATAATGAATATTCACGACATAATCCTTCGTTATTTAATCCTCACATTCACTCAATCAATGATATCAATATGCAAGTAAGGCACGACAACACCCTTCGTGTTCTTCACTCTTCTTCACTAAGCAACAACAACAACACAAATATCAAGTAAGCTGGGAAGCAAATCTTAAGCACATTAATAGTGTCAGAACAATTTCAACATAAGCAATAAACACGAAAGAGAATAGTCAAAGTGAACAATCTATCTAAGGCATTGAAGGCATAGTAAATGAAACAACATGGTACAAATAAGGCAAATTCGACCCGCATGTTTTTCCCATGACAGTGCATATACGCTAGTATATACTCCGTCCCCACACATCATTCACATAGTAAATATACCAAACAAGTATTAATTCCACCAATTATAGTTAACCATGATACTTATCTTTTTCTGAAGTCAAATCAATAATCAATCACAGAGTTTCCTTTAGAACAAGCCTCAAAACTAATCGAATCTAGCCAAATATATTTCAAACAATTCTAAACAATATTTAGAAACTAGCCATGAATGAAAAGGGTTCAATCTTTAATGAAATTGGAAAGTCAACCCTGCACCCGCTTGGTCGAAATTTGAGATTAAGACAAAATCCTAATTACACATTCGCCCCGAGCCCAAATACGTGATTTGTTTCGAAATCCGACCTCAATTCGAGGTCTATATCTCAATAAAGAATCATGAAGTCAACCTATTTCTATAATGGACAATGAAACCACCATGTAAAAACTCATATTACCAAATATCAAGTAAAACAAAAAATTCAACAAACTCGCACGACACTACCCTTTGTGCTTTTACACTCATTCTCACTATATCAGATAAATGCAAGTGCACGGCATCACCCTTTGTGATTTAACTCACATCCTCACATGATCATAATGCATATTTTTGCCACCAAACGCACACGCAATAATACATGGCCGACAAGTAATATAGGATTGTTAGTCCAGATATCGTACCCACAGGGACTTGTGATTAACTATAAACTACATTAAACTAAGACAATTAATCTATTCAAGCGATTCTCTAAAGTACGATTATTTAACTACAACTAATCTAGAGTAGCAAACTAAGATTAAAGAAACAAGTTGGCAATCATAGAGACATATTTAATGACATAGGATATTCTAGAGCTATGGGTTAGCTAACAATCCCGTAGAGTCTTCCACTTAAATCGCCTAATTAATTTATCTGGTTTATTAGTTGACAAGGTTAATATTACTCGTAGCCTTCTCCCGAAGTACTACTCATCTATTCAAGCTAACTTAACGCCTATATTCCTATGGAATTAGAATTAACAAGAACACATTAATATGTCCTTTATATTAACCAAGTAAGGCGATAAGGTATATTCATATCCTAAGCGCAATCCCCCCCCCCCCCCAGAGTTAAGATCCTGCTCTACTTAATCTTATTTACAATCTAGAATTCCCTCTCCCAAGTTCAATCCTAGATCCGTAGATAGTATTCAATTGGTGATCAAGCAATAAAATAATTAAGCGCAAGTTTTAATAAACACATCAATATGATAAAATAATAAGAACAAATTCAAGCTTCAAACTACAACGTTCATGTAGCACCCCAGAACTCTAGAACTAATAAACTATGAGATTAAAGGAAGGGAAGAGAAGAAAAACTAGTTAGAAGACTCCTCCAAGCGTGGTGTGTGTTCCTCCACGTGAATTCCTCTTCAAAGTATGTTTGATCCCCTCCAAAATAGATTTAAAACTCCTTTTATACGAGTTGGGGGGGGGGGGGGGGGGGTCTGTGGGAGAAAAAAATTTTTNAACAAAATACGGAAAGTCCCCGCCTCCAGCGGCCAGGGCAGTGCCTCACGCTGGCCCTGGTGCTGAAAACAGCGAGTTTACAGCCAGGTATGTTTCATTGTTTTGCCTTCTTTCACTATTTTTTTGTTTGAATTATATCTTCCTTTATTCTTGTCTTCTAATTGGGGGGGGGGGGGGGAGGGGGGGGGGAAGACCAAAGGGTGTCCCCCCTTTTTATATTCATTTAATTTTCTTTCTTTTTCATCCGTGTTTTATTCGATTTTGCTCCAAATCTCTTGATCTTCACACCGCTTTATTCCTACACATTTAAAATATAATATTAAGCACAACATTATATAACTAATACTCAAAAGACGATTAAAAGTACTAGAATATGAGGCAACAATGAGTAAATATATGCATTTGTGGCCGAATATCACATATGCACGACATCATCCTTCATTCTTTAAACCTCACATTCACTCAATCAACGATATCAATATGCAAATGAGGTACAGTAACACCCTTCGTGCTCTTCAATCTTCCTCACCAAGAAACAAAAACGACACAAATATCAAGCAAGGTGGGAAGCAAATACAAGCCACAACAATAGTGTCAGAATAAGCAAACTCAACTTTCGATATCACAACAATTTCAACATAAGCAATAAATAGGAAAGAGAATAGTCAAAGAATGAACAATCTATCTTAGGCATTGAAGGCATAGTAAATGAAAAAACATGGTACAAATAAGGCAAATTCGACCCACATATTTTTCCCATGACAGTGCATATACACTTGTATATACGTCGTTCCCACACATAATTCACATAGAAAATAGACCAAACAAGTCTTAGTTCCCCCAATTTATAGTTAACCACGATACTTACCCTTTTCGGAAGTCAAATCAATAACCAACCCCAGATTTTTCTTTAGAACAAGCCTAAAAACTAATCGAATGTGGCCAAATATTGTTCAAACAATTAGAAACAAGATTTTGAAACTACCCATGAGTTAAAATGTGCAATCTTTAATGAAATAGAAAGGTCAACCCTACGCCCGCTTGGTCAAAATTAGAGATTCAGACCGAATCCGGATTACCCATTCACCCCGAGCCCGAATACGTTATTTGTTTAGAAATACGACCTCAATTCGAGGTCTAAATTTCAATTTATTCAAATCCCTAAATTCTTCCCAAAACCACCAATTCATACCTTTAAACTACTAAATTTAAGGATACAAATAAATGGGTGTTCATGGAAATACATCAAAATAAGTTGAAAAGCACTAACAAATGAAGTTGGGATGAAAATATCTTCAAATATATCTCCAATCAGTGCTTTTGGTCTCAAAAATGGTGAAAGATAGTGAAATCCTGATTTCAACTTTTAATATAAATGCTTGTCAAGTGCTCTTCCTGTTTGCGCATCACTTGTCTAATTGGCCTTCGAGTTTGCGAGGTCTACGCCGTGTTAGTGGAGGCATCACCCAAGCCAAGCCTCCAAGTCTTCGAGATCTTCCCGTCGCGTAGAGTAACCTTCCCCCAATCCTAAGTTTACCCTTCACACAAGTGTAATAACATCATAAAAACTCGCTCGTTTAAATCACCAAAATAACCTCAAATATGAAGAATTGATCATTAAAACTCAAGATTTTTCAACGTTTAAAACTTATTTTTCAACTTTCCACATAACGCATCGAAACGCCCTCGGGTCTCCCTGTACCCAATTAAACATGCGTACAAGTCAAAAAAAATCATACCAACCTACCGGAATTAAGAAAATACCAATCCGAGGTATTTTACCAAGAATGTTGACCGTGGTCAACTTTGGTTATTTTTAAAGCCAAAAATCACATGTCGATATAGAAATGTACCTGAAGTGGTAAACAGTCATGGGTATCTACTCCGCATATCAGACTTGAATCGCACATAGCCTCTTTAATCGACTGACCTCTCCAATGCACCTTCATAGAAGGAAAACTCTTGGATCTCAACTTTCGAACCTGCTGTTCTAGAATTTCAACCGGCTCTTCCTCATAGTTCAAATTCTCATCAAGCAACACCATGCAGAAGTCTAAAACATGTGACCTATTTTCATGGTACTTTCGAAGCATGGAAACGTAAAATACCGAATGTACCCCTGCTAGGCTAGGAGGCAACTCATCCCCAAGTCTCTCCAAGATCTCAAAAGGACTAATAAACATCTGGTGTAACTTTCCTTTCTTCCCAAACCACATCATGCCTTCACAGGAAAAACTCAGAGAAGAATCTTCTTGCTCTCCATGTAGATAACATTTCGAACCTTCAGATCCGCATATCTCATTTTTTTGGACTGAGAAGTGTGAAATCGCTCATGAATCACCTTAACCTTTTCCAAAGCATCAAAGACCAAATTAGTGCCCAATAATCTAGCCTCATCGAGCTCAAACAAACAAACCGGCGAACGACATATCCTCCCATATTAGGCATCGTACAGAGCGATCAAAACACTTTATTTTTGGCGAACTGTGCTAGAGGTAAGAACTAGTCCCACTAACCCCTAAATTCCATAGATCATGCCCACAACATGTCCTTCAAAATGTGAATAGTGTGCTCGGACTGGCCCTTTGTTTGAGGATGAAAAGTTGTACTCAGCTCGACCTACGTGCCCAACTCATGTTGTACGAGTCTAAAAAAATGTAATATGAATTGCGTGCCCCGGTCAAAATTGATTGTAATGGGTACACCGTGCAGGCGGATAATCTCCCTAATGTAAATCTGAGCCAGCCGCTCAAAAGAATAGGATTCCATCACTGGAATGAAGTGTGCGGACTTAGTCAACCGATCCAGAATAAACCAAACTGCATCATATTTCCTCAAGTTCTGTGTTAAGATAACCACAAAATCCATGGTTATGCACTCCCACTTCCATTCCGGTATCTCCAATCTCTGAGTTAACCCACCCATGTTTTTTATGCTCATACTTCACCTATTGACTATTCTAACAGTGAGAGACATAATCAACAATATGGCTCTTCATCTTCCCACACAATTAATGTTGTTTCAAGTCACATTATATCTTCGTGATACCTGGGTGAATGGAATAACACAAAATTTGAGCCTCCTCAAGGATCAACTCTCTAAACCCATCAACATTCGGAACACAAATTCGGCCTTGAAGCCACATATTAGCATTGTCTCCAATCACAACCTCCTTAGCATCACCTTGTTGCACTGTGTCTTTAAACGTCAACAAGTGAGGATCACCAAACTGGCAAGCCTTGATGCGCTCCAACAATGATGACTCTGCCACAACACAAGCAAGAACGTGGCTAGGTTTCGAAACATCCAACCTCAAGTAAAGAGTTTGGCCAAATACTAAACATCCATGGCTAGTGGCCTCTCCACTACTGGTAAATATGCCAAACTGCCCATACTCTCTGTCTTCCTACACAATGCATTTGCCACTATATTGGCCTTTTCTGAACGGTATAGTATGGTGATTTCATATTCCATCAATAACTTTAACCGCCTACGCTGCCTCAAATTAAGGTCCTTCATTTTTAATAGGTGCAGGAGACTCGGATAGTCGGTATAGACCTCGCATGGAACGCCATATAAATAGTGCCTCAAAATATTTAGTGCGTGAACAATGGTTGCCAACTCCAAATCATTCACGAGGTAATTCTTCTCATGAACCTTCAACTAATGAAACGCGTAAGCAACACCCTACTGTCCTACAATAATACAGCGCAGAGCCCAATACGCTATGCATCACAATACATAGTGTATGATCTTGAATCTGTTTGAAACACCAACATTGGGGTTGTTATCAATTCACTCTTGAGCTTCTGAAATCTCACCTCACACTCATCTGAACATCTGAAAGGAGCCCCCTTCTAGGCCAACATAGTCAATGGGGCTTAGATAGATGAAAAGCACTTCACGAACTAGCGATAATACCCCGCTAAACCCAATAAGCTCTAATTCTTTGTAGCTGATATAGGTCTAGGCTAGTTCTAAACTATCTCAATCTTCGTATGTGTTGGATCAAGAAGCTGAATGGTTTTGAATACTGGCAAAAGAACTCGGAGTTGAACCCGGTCCATCACTTGAGACATAGACACATGCAGATTTAATGGCACGCGAGGTGCACAAGCAGGAGATAAACAAAATCAGTGATCTAAAGAGGTATCTCCTGATCGAAAAGGTTGCAAATTGATAAGGAGATGGACTCCTTATCCAGTAAGAACAGAATCAAGATAAAGGAGGATTTAGGGAGTTGAGATCAACTAGAACTCTTCCACAAAGGAAGAGTAGCATCCGAATTCTAGTGTATCTCTTTGTCTACTAAATCCTATATATTGTTCAGTGTTCTTATTGTACAGGTACACAAAATCACAGAAGCAAAGATAGAACTGAGAGCAAAATTGCCAATGCAATTTTGCAAGTAGTTCGTGTGAGAATTGAGTGTGCGACTCTGAAGTTACTTAAACCAGCTAGAAGAACCAGTTCCATCTGTTGTCTTCTAGTCTAGTTTATTTGTAGGAGGTGATTACAAATTGTACCTTTCATCTTTATCTAGAAGCAATTGTAATAGGTACTGAGTGTTCAAGTTAGATTTAACTTGAAGTTTGTCACAAATAGCTAGAGGCTAGTTTGCCACAAAGGGTTAGAGTTAATCCTTAGGTTTACAAAAGAGTTTATTTTGTAAATGGTGTTTGGCTCATTGATTTAGTGAAGAGTTTGGGAAAATCCTACTGGGAAGTAGGTCGTCGCCTTTTCACCTTTTGAGCCAGGTGTTTTCCACGTAAAATTATTATGTTCTTTAAATTCTGCAATTATTATTCCGCGAATTGTAGAAGTTGGAACACATAGAAGAACCTGGTCCTTCTATAACTAATGCACGCGAAAATTGGACAACACATCACCCCCCTCTTGTGTGGTATTGACGTTTAGAACATCAATTGGTATCGGAGCAGGTTATCCTTGAAGAGTCTAACACCTTAGGAAATATCAATATGAGTGCACCACTTGGGAACTGGGAAAGACAATCAACTGATAGGACACCACTCTTCAACGGCTTGTACTACTCCTAGTGGAAGAACATGATGAAGGATCACTTAATTGGAGAAGACTATGAACTATGGGACATAGTCACTGACGGCCCCTTGGCCACTATGAAAAAGACTGCTGAAGGAGTAGAAGTGTGAAAGACAAGAGCTGATTGCACTGCTTAAGACTTAAGAAAATGGGAAAAGAACACCAAGGCCAAGAAATGGCTTGTGTCTGGACTTGGTCCAGATAAGTACAACAGGATTCAAAGTTGCACTACTGCCTGCGAAATTTGGGACACTTTGCAAGTGGCTCATGAAGGAACTACACAAGTAAAAATATCAAGAGGTACATTACTATATTCTCAATATGAAAATTTATTGATGAAGGAAGGAGAGACCATCCAAGTGATGTACACTAGGTTCACTACTCTGACAAATTAACTAAAATCTCTCGGAAGGATTATTCTTGAAGAAGACAAGGTTGAAAAGATTTTGACCAGGGTTTTGCCAATCTCTTGGGAGAGTAAGATCACTACTATTCAGGAATCGAAGAACATGGGAACCCTCAGGTTGGATGAGCTAATTGGTAATCTCACTGTCTACGATCTTAGAAGGCAAACAATGAAGATGGATGCTCCCAAGAAGGAAAGAAGTCTAGCACTGAAAATCACCGAGGGAACAAAACTGGAGGAAGATGAGATGGCTATGATCACCAGGGAATTCAGAAACTATCTCATTAGGAAAAAGGGCATCTCAAGAGGTGAAAATTACAACAAGGCAAAGGCTCCGGAAAAACCCACCAACGAGGGATGCGACAAATGTGGAAAAATTGATCATCACATTAAGAACTGTCCTCAGTGGGAAGTGGATGGAAAAGGGAAAGATATGTAAGAAGGAACCGGAAGAAGGAACTGGTTCATCGTAAGAAAACATCAACAAAAGCTATAGTTGCTGCTTGGGGAGAAAGCTCAGATGAAGAATCAAATGATGAAGATGGAGATGAACAAGCGCTCATGGATATTGGTGAATCAGATGGGGAATTAGAGGTAAGTATATCTCATCTCAAAAATAATACTAAGTTCCTATCTAAAGAAAAACTCTCTGAATTATTACTTGACTTCATTGATGATTCTGAAGAAATAAGTAAAGAGAAGGAACAACTGTCTAAGGAGTGTGTAATGTTAAAAGCAAAGTGTAAGAATCTGGAGCTCAAAGTAAGTGAATCTGTGAATGAAAACACTGCTCTGAAGAACCAGGTTCATCCACTTGAAACAAATGTTCTAGAGTTAAAATCAAAAAATTTAAAACTGAAACTAGGAACCACTAAGAAGACAACTAACAACTCTCAACTCATCTTAGAAGAAACTGTAGGTAGACTAAAGGATGAGTTGTATAAGAAAGATAAACAGATAAGAGTGTTGAAGGAGGAACTTGGTAAGATTAACCATGAACTGGACAAAACATGCAAATGGAATAAATCCTTTGATGCCTTAACATGGCTATAAGAAAATCATAGTACCAACAGAAAAAAACTAGGCTTTGGGAGTCAACTGCCTAAATGGGATCCCAAAAGAAAATACCTCACACTTCCTGAGAACAAAATTTGTATCCACTGTGGTAAGACTGGTCACTACAAAATTGAATGCAATGCAAAGAGAAGGCCAGTCAAAAGAATAAAAGTTTTGTTCGAAAGAAAAAGTGGCTACCAAATTGGGCTAAAAAGAACTTAATTCATCTTTTTTCTTATAGAAAGGGACCCAAAATAGTTTGGGTTCCTAAGACTAACCCCTAATTTTATTTTTTAGGTTCAAGTGAAAGGGAGTAGTCAAATATGGTACATGAATAGTGGCTGCTCAAAACACATGACTGGGAACAAGGAACAATTCCTTTTACTTGAGAACCTCAAAGGAGGAAATGTCTCCTTTGGAAATGGAAAGAAAGGTGAAATCATTGGGGTTGGTAAGGTAAGTAAGGATGACACACGTTCCATTGAGAACGTTTACTTGATAGACAACTTGAAATATAGCATGATCAGTGTGCCACAACTGTGTGACAGATGTATCCTAGTTGCATTAACTTCTACAAAATGCTTTGTAATTAATATTATCACTGACAAGATTGTTCTGCAGGGAAAAAGAGTGAATAATATCTATAGCATAGACATGTACACACTATCAGAAAATGAATTAACATGCTCGAGTGTGCTAGACAGTGATCCCCTCCTTTGGAACAAAAGACTTGGACGTGCCAGTCTAAATCAACTCAACAAATTAGTCTCCAAGGACTTAGTGACAGGACTCCCTAACATTAAGTTCAAGGAAGGCAAAGTTTGTGCAGCTTGTTCAAGGGGGAAGCAGGTAAGATCTTCCTTCAAAAGCATGAAAATGATAAGCACCACCAGGACGTTGGAACTGGTCCATATGAATATATGTGGTCCTATGAGAACATTAAGTAGAGTTGGTAGGAAATATGTAATGGTGCTTGTTGATGACTATTATAGATTTACCTGGACACTATTCCTAACATCTAAAGATGAAGCATTTGATATGTTTATGTCTTTTGTTAGAAAAATTCAGAGACAATTAGGAAATCAACTTGCATCAATAAGGTCTGATCATGGCACTGAATTTGAAAATGCCAAATTTGCTGAATTTTGTGATGAACATGGCATAGATCATAACTTTTTTTTGCCCCCATAACTTCAAAACAAAATGGAGTGGTTGAAAGAAATAATAGGACACTTGAAGATATGGGTAGAACCCTGCTTCTTTTTAGTAAACTACCTCATAGCTTCTGGGCATAAGCTATAAACACTGCATGCTATATCATAAATAAGTGCATGACTAGACCACTTGTAGAGAAGACTCCCTATGAGTTACTTAAAAGGAGAAAGCCCAATATATCTCATCTTAGGGCTTTTGGCTGTAAGTGCTTTGTGCACTACAATGGCAAAGACTCCGTAGGAAAGTTTGATCCCAGAAGTGATGTGGGACTGTTCTTGGGATTCTTCACATAGTAAGGCTTATAAAGTATATAACAAAAGAACTATGTGTGTTGAAGAAAGTGTGCATGTTGTTATTGATGAATCTAACATTCTCTTTGAGAGACAAAGATAAGAAGATGATGAAATTGGGCTGGTCAGAAACTCAGACCAAACTGGAGCAACATTGGAAGATGGAACAGGTGATGGAATAGGTACATCTACCCCGGGAAACATGACAGGGGGAACTCAACAGCAAACCTCATTGGAACTTCTCCCTGACCTTGTTCCACAGCAACAAGGCACTACATGATCATCAAGTTATGACTAGCTGGTTGTAAAACCACACAGATATCAAAGTTCTCACCCCTTAGAGAACATCATAACTGATCTAAAATCTAGAATCAAAATCAGATCCTCTCCGAAAAATATGTGTGCTTTTGATGTTTTTCTATCCTTGATAGAACCCAAAGATGTTGTTGAAGCCTTGCAGGACGCAGACTGGGTAAATGCCATGTAAGAACAACTCAATCAATTTGAAAGAAGTCAGGTTTGGCATCTGGTACCTAGACCATTAGATAAATCAGTGATTGGCAGAAAGTGGGTCTTCAGAAACAAACTTGAAAAAGATGCAAGTGTTACAAGAAACAAGGCAGGACTGGTGGTTCAAGGATATAGTCAAGAGGAAGGCATAGGCTATGATGAAACCTTTGCTCCAGTGGCAAGGCTGGAGGCAATCAGTCTCTTCATAAAGTTTGCTGCTTACATGGAATTCACCCTTCACCAGATGGATGTCAAGAGTGCCTTCCTGAATGGATACCTAAAAGAAGAAGTATTTCTCAAGCAACCTCCGGGGTTTGAAAGCAAGGAGAACATGATCATGTGTACAAACTTGACAAGGCACTGTATGGGATCAATCAAGAACCAAGAGCATAGTATGAAAGACTATAAAAATTCTTGCTTGAGCATGACTACAAGAGAGGTAAAATTGACAACACCTTATTCTTGAAGGAAAAAGGTAAAGATCTCTTGGTAATGCAGATATATGTAGATGACATAATCTTTGGGGCAACTTCTAAAAAACTAAGTAAAGAATTTGCTAAACTAATGGGGAGTGAATTTGAAATGAGCATTATGGATGAGCTTAATTTCTTTTTAGGCTTACAAATTAAACAAAATTCAAATGGAACTATGATCCATCAACAAAAATATGTGAAGGAGTTGCCCAAAATATTTAAAATGGAAGACTTAAAAGAAATTGACACCCCTATCGCAACAACCACAAAACTAGATGCAGATGTACCTCGTTCATCTGTTGATTAAAAGTTGTATAGAGGGATGATTGGGTCATTGTTGTATCTTACTGCTAGTAGACCTGACATTCTTTTCAGCGTAGGTCTTTGTGAAAGATTTTAGGTTAATCCAAAGGACTCCCACTTAATTGCAGTGAACAGAATCTTAAGATACCTAATAGGCACCACTGACCTCTGTCTTTGGTATCCTAAAGGTAGTAATTCTGATCTTGTAGGATATGCTGATGCAGACTATGCGGGTTTCTTGGTAGAACGAAAAAGCACCTCAGGTATGGCACACTTTCTGGGCTCATGTATTGTGTCTTGAGCCACTAAGAAGCAGAATTCAGTAGCTCTATCTACCGTTGAGGCTGAGTATGTGGCTGCAACCTCATGTTGTGCTCAGTTATTATGGATTAAACAATAACTAATGGATTTTGGCATAGAGGTTGGATGCATCCCTATATTCTGTGATAACACTAGTGCTATTAGTATGACAAAGAACTCCGTTCATCATAAAAGAAAAAAAGCACATAGATATTAGACACCATTTCTTAAGAGACAACTCTGAGAAGGGAATGATCTCTATTGAATTCTGTGCTACTGATAAACAAATTGCTGACATATTTACTAAAGCACTAAGTAGAGAGTATTTTGAAAGAAAAAGGTTAGAGCTAGGGATGATTAAGATCACCTAATTGAACAAGCTCAAAACAAAAATGAAAAAAATATAAAAAAACAATTTGGCTAGGAATTCTGAAATGTGTGGAAATAATCAGAATAATCATTGCTGAGTCTCATGCTATAAACAACATACTCTCTTGCAATGTGTTAATATGAATCCTTGGTTACTAATTATGTTTTTCTATTTTTTGAAAATTGAGGCTTAATCAAGAGACTCTAAAAAGATGAACCTGGTTCATCGCTGCTTGTTCATCTGACAGATGAGGTATGTGCTCACCACTATACGCATATTGAAATATTAATAGTTAATCATGAGCAGGACTCTATCTATAACAAGCTGCTTTCAAAATCAAGTATTTATCCTAAATGTGAACATGTTCCGTCTACCCAAAAGAGTCCAATCGAATTAATGAGCCTAGATTATAGGGTAGTCATAACCGTCACTTTTTCACTAACATTTTGAACCGATTAGACTTCTTATTGACCCAAATTACACCCGTTGTGTATTAATTAACCATTCATTTATAAACTTATCATCATTACTTCTCTAAATCATCATTCACTTCTTCTCCTCAAGTCATAAACGTCGAACCCCTTCCAACCTTCTACTTAAACATCTTGATCTTAATCTTCTTCCTTTCTTCAACAAAAATTCATCAATGGCGAATACCCCACCACCCGCTTCATCCTCCTCCACCACACTCGATGATACTTCTTCCACCCCATCTCAATCCCATCCCACCACCCCTCAAAACAATCATATTCCGTTTCCTCCACTAACCTCCGGTGTTCAACCTAGCCCTAATCCAGAACCCATGAGAAGATGTATAAAAATGCTTGCTAGCAAAACGTTGGCTACTGGCTCTCTAGCTAAGAAATTAAATGCTAAGCTTCAAGCCAGCAGGCTCAAGAATCTGAGAACTCCAATTACTCCTTCAAGTCAGCAACTGAGGGGGAAACAATTGGTTCATCTGATTCTGAACAAGCATCATCAACTCCTAAAACTGGGTCAGAGCCTGCACCCGTCATTTCTAAAAATAGGTTTGTTCTGATTGGGTTTGTGGTGGATGTGGAAATTCGTGATAGGCGAAAAAGAGGTGGTAAAAATAAAATTGTGAAAGAAAATGAGAGAGAGGGAGGATGAAGTATAGGGAGGGGAATATGAGTAGTAGGTACTCCATTGGCGATTTGTGGTATTGCTCCAATGGCAGTTGAAGAAGGAGCCAAAGATTTAGGGGAAGTAACTCAGGAGGGGCTGCTGAGAGGTTAGAAAATCTTCAACATGCTACTGATGAACCTGGTTCATCCATTGAGGAAACCTTGGATGACTTTATGAGAAAGTTAGGGGAGAGTTATAAACCCAAAAGGAAAAGGACACCCAAGAATAAGAAGGCTGAAACTCCAGTGGCGAGTAAGAAGAGAAAAGCCATTCCCTCTGCTGAAATTTCCATTCCTAGAGGACGTACTACAAGGAGTGCAATTAGGCAGAGTGAAGAGGAGTTGTAGAAAGCTTTGATGGAGAGTAAGAGAAAGAGAGCTGAAAAAGGGAAGGCAAAAGTGTTTGAGCCTGTAGAGAATGTTGTGGTAGAGTAGATGGACCTGGTCCATAAAGAAGAACAAATGGCAGATGTTGAGGTTCAGATACCCAAACCCAAGAAAGCCAAGACTTCTTCCATGAAGTCTGCATCCGTGTATGATACACCGTCAACTGTTGCCAAACGGACTAGGTCTACACTGAAATCCAAAAGGTTTAAGAATAATGAAGAGGAAGATTGGAGTGGTGAAGAAGTAGAGGAGTCTTGTGGAGAGAAAGACAATTTGACAAAATTTGGGAAGCGAACAATTCTAAAGGGGAGACTGTTGAAGGATCTGGAAGAGTCTGGCATGCTCTACCTATTGGACACTTTGGAAATGCAGGGCTGGAAGGAAATGATCCTTCAATTAGATGGCAGGCTTGCTAGAAGTGAGATTGTGGAGTTCATGGAAAATGCTGAGGTCAAGGATGGCAGGGTTTCCAATCAGGTCAAGCTGACCAAAATCACCTTTGATGCCATAGATCTGGGCGAAATACTTGGGATACCTTCTGAAGGTTATGATGATTATACGAGGCAGAATTCGCCTAGCCTGGATGGTCTTCCGTCTGCACTGCAAATTAGCAGAAGGTTCAGTGACAATGCTGAAGAGGTGGAACCAAGTGCTATGTACAAAAGCGAGATGAAGCCCCAATACAAGGTGGTGTTTGAGTTCATCAACAAATGTGTATTGCCTAGGCAAGAGAGAAGGCACATAGAAAACTATATAGATTTAACCCTTATGGAGTGCCTGGACAGTGGAAGGCAAATCAACTGGCCCTATTTCATTATTCAGTTGTTGGACAGGGTGGTAAATGGATCCAAGGCACATGGAATCCCATATGGTTTTCTCCTGACGACTGCGTTGGCTCACTTTAAAGTGCCCCTGAAGAAGGTAGAAATGGCCACTAACAAGGACCATTTTGGGAAGAACACTCTTCTTGCATGTGACTATAATGTGAATGTTCCTAACGATGAACCTGGTTCATCCAGAAAAATGCCAGTGAACAACAAGGTCAGGACGCTTGTAATAGAAGGTGTGGTTAAGGATGCTAAAATTCTTCGACTGAAGACTCGCCTTGCAGAGGTTGAGGCTGAGAGAGATGCTCCCAAAACTGAAATAGCCAAAGAAAAGGAGAAGAATGATGGGATTTTTCAAAATATACTCTCCCTTCTCCAAGCAAAGAACCCAACCTCCACCCTTTCCCAGCCTTAGGTGTCTAGTGCATGTCTTCACCCCTATATGACCCAGATTCGGGATTTTGTTTTGCTATTTTTTGCTCATGGTTGTAACTGCTTTTATTTCTTTTTGTGTTTGGTGACTGAACTATGCTTTTATCAATGGATTTTGTTGTTTCTACTCTTATTTGTTTTGTCTCACTTTCTTTGATAATTTGCATTCTTAGTTCACTATTGATGATTAATCCATGTTTGCATTTGCAGTTACCCAGTGGCTATGAGTAATTCTTATATATCTGGTAATTCTAACATTTTGGAACTTTTCGATGATGCCAAAAGGGGGAAGATGTGCTATATTTGAATATGTGATATTTATAACCTAATGCACCTGGTTCTTTATGATAAATGCTTAATACTCTATCAAGTGTCAATGTTGGATTAAAAGAGGTTACAAGTCTAAGCATAAAGTTTGTCATCATCAAAAAGGGAGAATTTGTTGGATCAAGAAGCTGAATGGTTTTGAAGACTGACAAAGGAACTCGGAGTTGAACCAGGTCAATCATTGGAGACATAGACACATGCAGAGTTAATGGCACGTGAGGTGCACAAGCAGGAGATAAACAATATCAGTGATCTAAAGAGATATCTCCTGATAAAAAATGTTGCAAATTGATAAGGAGATGGACTCCTTATTCAGTAAGAACAGAATCACGATAAAGGAGGATTTAGAGAGTTGAGATCAACTAGAACTCTTCCACCAAGGAAGAGTAGCATCCAAATTCTATTGTATCTCTTTGTCTAATAAATCATATATATTGTTCAGTGTTCTTATTGTATAGGTACACACAAACACAGAAGCAAAAAAAGAATTGAGAGCAAAATTACCAAAGCAATTTTGCAAGCCGTTCGTGTGAGAATTTAGTGTGCGACTCTGAAGCTACTTGAACCAGCTAGAAGAACCAGTTCCATCTATTTTCTTTTAGTCTAGTTTATTTGTAGTAGGTGATTACAAATCGTACCTTTCAGCTTTATCTAGAAGAAATCGTAATAGGTACTGAGTGTTCAAGCTAGAGTTAACTTGAAGTTTGTCGCAAATAGCTAGAGTCTAGTTTGCCACAAAGGGTTAGAGTTAATCCTTAGGTTTACAAAAGAGTTTATTTTGTAAATGTTGTTTGATTCACTGATTTAGCGAAGAGTTTGGGAAAATCCTACTGGGAAGCAGGTTGTGGTTTTTCACCTTTTGAGCCATGTGTTTTCCACGTAAAGTTGTTGTGTTCTTTAAATTCTGCAATTAATATTCCGCAAACTGTAGAAATTGGAACACATAGAAAAACCTGGTCCTTCTATAACTAGTGCACGCAAAAATTGGACACCACACAAATCACCCCCCTTGTGTGGTATTGACGTTTAGAACATCAGTATGATCTACCTTGATGGCCTCGGAAGATACAACATCCGTAAAAGGAAATCAAGTTTAACCGGAACTCATACTTAAAAAACTTGACATTTAACTAACGATCCGTCAAAGTCTGAAGTACAATCCGTATGTGATACTCATGCTCCTCTCGACTACGGGAGTAAACCAAAATATCCTAAATGAAGATGATCATGAAAGAATCAAAATAAGGCTTGAACACCCAGTTCATCAAATCCATAACAGCTACTGGGGAATTAGTCAAGCGAAATGATATCACCAAGAACTCGTATTGACCATACCAAGTCTAGAAAGCTCTCTGAGTGACATCTGATGCCCTAATCTTCACCTGATGGTAGCCGGACCTCATATCAATCTTAGAAAACACCTTGGCACCCTGAAGCTGGTCAATAAGTCATCAATAATCAGCAATAGATACTTGTTCTTAATAGTGACCTTGTTCAACTACCGATAATTTATGCACATCCTTATCGATTCGTTTTTCTTCTTCAAAAACAACATCGGTGCACCCCAAGGCGAGACACTAGGTCAAATAAATCACTTGTCATGCAGATCCTACCATTTTCCATCAATTCATTCAACATAACTAGATCCATACGATATGGTGAAATAGAAATAGGTTGAATGCCTGGAACCAAGTCAATATAAAAGTCGATATCTCTTTCGGGTGGCATGCTCGACTAGTCTATAGGAAACACTTGTGGGAACTATTTTACCACTAAAACTGAATCCATCGAAGGCACCTTGGCACTAAAATCATAGATATAGGTAAAATATTACAGACACCCTTTATCGACCACACACTGAGCCTTCACATATAAAATGACCCTTCTAGTGGAGTGACCATGAGTCCTTCTCCACTCCAATTAAGGCAACCCCAGCATGGCTAACATCACAGTATTGGCGTGATAATATTAGATAACATGATACAGTGACAACCGATCCATGCCTAAAATCACATCAAAAGCACCCATTTTAAGTAATAGAAGGTAAACCCTAGTCTCATGGCTCCTAATAGTGACCAACCTAGAACGATGGACCCGGTCCACCACAATTGAATCCCCAACGTGCGTAGACACATAGACATGAGTATCTATATTATAATAAGACATATCAAAATATGAAAAAAATAGTATACGCATACGAATAAGTGAAACACAGATCAAATAAAATTGATGCATCTCTATGGCAAACTGGAACAATACATGTGCTGGCCATATTAGACGAATCTTCCTTATGTCTAGCTGGAAATGCATAGAAACGGGGCTGAGCCCCACCAATCTGACCCCCACCTCTTAAACGGCCTCTCAAAAGCTGGCCTCCACATCTAGCTACCTGACCCCTACCCCTAGCTTAGTGGGTAGATGACAGAGCAACCGGTGTCGGAACCATGGGACTAGTACCCTGTTGTGGCATGTTGCTCTTTGAATTGGGGAAAACCTTGTGACGTGACTTGGGTCCATACAAGTATAACAAGCCCTCAACTAATGAGACTGCTGACCGTGGAACTAAACATGTCGACATGAATAACCACTCTAATAACTCTGAATCAGAGGTGCACTAATCGAAGTTGAAGATGCACTGTATGCTAGCTGCTCCGGACAAGGTCCATATGGACTGTGCCTGATAGAGGTACCATGTGATACGTGAATCACTGACTGAACCGCCCAGATAGGATGGCCTCTACCAAAAAAAACCTTGTATCTAGAGGAGGCACTACTGAAACCACCAAACTGATGAGGCCTTTTATCAGATGTTGCCTCTCTACCCTGCCCACAAATTCTCTCGATCCGCCTAGAAATCTCAAAAACCCGAGTAAAAGAAACATCATCCTCGATCTCTCTTTATATCTGTAGCTTGATGCTATAAGTAAGGTTGTCGATAAACCTACGCACCCTCTCCCTCTTAATAAGGATCAAGATAACTGGATGGGGGGACAAATCCACGATCTGGTCTCATACTGAGTAACGGTCATACTACCTTGCTGGAGGCGCTCAAACTGACGTCGGAAGACCTCTCTTTGAGTGAAGGGGATGAACTCATCCAAAAATAACTGTGAGAATCGAGCCCATGTAAGAAGAGATGAATATGATGGTTTGTCCCGAACAGACTCATGCCACCACAATGTTGCGAAGTCAACTCTATTTAACTACACTATACCCATGTTGCACAATTCCTCATGGAAACAATCCAACAAATCCTGGGGGTCCTCATAAGTTTTACCATCAAAGTGCGTGGAAAACAACTTGGTGAACTTGTCCAACCTCTTTATCCCCTCGGATGATATCATGGGTCCCTCCCCGGACTGTGTAGTAATAACAGGCTAAATTGCTCCATCTGGTGGAACTGCCAAACTCTGATACGCGTGAGCCATCTTCTCTAAAGTGTGAGTAGTGGGAGTCTGAGCTCATCCCCTAGCCTGAGAGATGGCTGGTTCCATAGGGAATACACCAATCTGGGCCACACTTTCCATAAGTCCAACCAGGCGGACAAGGGAGTCCCGAAGTGTTGGGGTAGCAATCAACCCCACTAGGACCTGAGCTGGTCCTAATGCCACAGTTGGAACATGGATCTCCTCCTCTTGCTCTATCTTAGGCTTGGCAACATGTGTAGCTACACATGCTCTAAGCTGAGCTCGACATCTACCTATAGCCCTACCTCGGCCCCGGCCTCTACCCCTGGTAATGGTTGCATCCTAGGGCTCCGACTCCTGATCAGCTACTGATGCAGTACGTGTCCTCACCATTTATGAGAGAATAAGAATTTAATGATTCAGACCTAATGATAGAATAAATTTGCACAATAGAGAAAGAAGAAAGTGAAATTTCCTAAAGCCTTATAGCCTCTAGAAGATAAGTATAAATGCTTCTGTATCGATCCTCAAGACTCTATTAAACTTGCTTGTGACTCGTGAGGCCTAGGCAACCTAGTGCTCTGATACCAACTTGTCACGACCCAAAATCCAAACCGATCAGGGTCATGATGGCGCCTAACACCGCTTGCTAGGCAAGCAACCACAATAAATAATATGAAAAGAAAAGTAATAAATATCCGACAACTGAACAATATCATAGCTTGAAATAGCTCGGTGATAACATAATAAAGTTATAAAGCAAATAACTAATGTAACAACCCCAGATTTGGTGTCACAACTACATGAGCTTCTAGATCCATTTGAATATAAGATTCTGAAAGAAATGCAACCGTGTCCAAGTAATAGAGAAATAGTACAATAAAGATAAGATAATGACTTAAAGTTTACAGACGGGATGCATCTCTACCTTGAATCTCCAGCGTAGTATGTGCTAAGCACCTCTCAGGGGTCCGCTACTACAGAAGTCAGGATATGCACAAGAAGAGCAAAAGTGTAGTATGAGTACAATTGTACTAATGTACTCCGTAAGTGTCGAGCCTAACCTCAATAATGTAGTGACGAGTCTAAGACAAGACACCTACAATAATAATGCAATTATATATATATATATATATAAT
>ML262756.1:31927-57625 GCA_005239495.1 Nicotiana undulata
TATATATATATATATAACAAGTAAAAAGCCAAATAAAACAACAGTATTAGGGCAAGTATAGGAGAAAATAGATGGGAACAATAAATAAAGAATCATGAAGAAAACCTCTTTCCAAAATGGCAACGAAACCACCATGTAAAAACTCACATTACCAAATATCAAGTAAGACAATGAATTCAACAAACACGCACGGAATCACCCTTCGTGTGTTTACTCTCACCCTCATTATATATGATAAATGCAAATTCACGACAACACCCTTCAAGCTTTAATATTCATTTTTTCACTCAATCAACGATATCAATATGCAAATGAGGCACGATAACACCCTTCGTGCTCCTCACTCTTCCATTATAGTGGAAGATACAAGAAGTAACCATGAAGTGGCTTTTGCTACTGTTAATCTTCTGTCCAGATGTATCTTCATAGTCCCTAAGAATGTTCATTATTCTGTTTAGGGAATATCGTGTACCAGATGTAAATACGATCACATCATCAGCAAAACTAAGATGGTTGATTTGGGGACCCCTCATTTCCATGTAGAATCCATTGAAAAACTCATCATGTGTTATTTGTTCAGATAGAAATTCCGCACCTAGAATTAAGAGGGCAGGAGATAGTGGGTCACCTTGTTTAAGACCCCTTGTGGATTTGAAGAAACCTTGTCGGGTACAATTCATAAACACTGAATACCAGTTGTTGGACATGATTCTCAAAATCTTATCAATTTTGACTTCATAGAATCCCATTCTTCTTAGCATAATATAGGTGTAGCTCTAAGAGACTCTGTCATATGCTTTTGTCATATCCAGTTTGATTACCACATTAGCCCCTTGGTTGAGTTTCTTGATGCGTTGAACAATTTCTTGAGCTAGCATGATATTATATGTGATGTTTCTGCCTTTAACAAAGCATGGTTTGTTGAGAGAAATGAGTTTAGGCAGAATGGGTGCCAATCTGGTGGAGATAACTTTAGAGATGATTTTGTTGATGAAGTTGCTCAAACTAATGGGTCTGATTCAGTAAGAGAATTTGGGAATTCAACTTTTGGGAGCAGAACTAGGCAGACATTGGTCATATAACTGTGCATATCACTTCCCCTAAAGAAAGCCAACACCACTCAGAATAGATCAATTTTCATAATTTTCCAACATGATTGGTAAAACTTACCATTCATGCCATCCGGGCCAGCAACACTTATGGATTCATTGAAAAGACCACCTCCTTAATTTCCTGAAATGTAGGATCCTTGCTGAGTTCTTGCATTCTCCTCCTGATTAAGGATAGTTGAAATACAGTTAAGGAGGTCTTCTCTAATATCAACATTTGTTTATGTGAATATGTCTTCAATGCAATGGTAAGCTTCATTTCCAATTTGTTCATCACCTTGAATACATTCACCTTCTTCGTTTTTTATTTTGTGAATGTAGAGTCTCCTTATCCTTCCTCTTATGATACTATGAGAGTATATTGTGTTGGAATCTCCTTCCTTAAACCAATACAATTTAGTCTTCAGCTTCAGGAAAGCTTCCTCCACTTTCAAATCATTCACATATTGAGCCTGTATTTCATGCGATGTTGCTCTATTTGGAGGGTTGTTTGAAGTCATCCATCTCTCTTCTGCTTCTTTCACTTTTGTGATGACCCAAAAGGTCATCCTGTGTAAATTTAATTAAAAATGTGTTTCGAGGCCGCAAAAGCCTCCGTTAATCTCACCTCGAGGTGCGTGAGCAGCCCAAGCGCATAGCTGGGAAGTCTTTATGTGCAAATTTGATAATAAGTTGAATTTGCGGTAATTAATTAGATACAGTTGACTTTGGTCAACATTCTTGGTAAACAGACCCGGACCCATGATTTGGCGGTCCTGGAGGGTCCGTAGAAAAATATGGTCTTTTGGCGTATGCCCGGAATCGAATTCCGAGGTCCCAAGTCCAAGAAATGAATTTTTAAAGAAAATTGTTTCCTGAAAATAATAAAGACTTTTGGAAATGGAATTTGATTTGAAACCTGTGTTACCGGGCCCGTATTATGGTTTCGGAGTTCGGAATAGGTTCAATATGTGTTATTTGAGTTATCTGTGAAATTTGGTAAGGAACGAACTTGATTCGACGTGTTTCGGATCAAAAATGGAAAATTGAGAGTTAATGGAATTTTGAGAAAATTATATAGAAATAAGGATTTCCTTAAATTTGAAAATTTGGTTTGGAACGTGATTTTTCTGTTATCGAGGTCCGAATGTGATTCCGAGACCGGGAATAGTTCATCTATGTTATTTATAACTTGCCTGCAAAATTTGATGTCATTCCAAATTGTATAGGTAGGCCCAGCGCATTTTTTTTATAGAAATCAAGAACTTGAAGTTTCTTAAGTTATGGTTTTAGGGGGTTTTGGGGGGTGATTTTGAGATTTAGCGTTGTTTTGGGTGTTCCGAAGGCTCGAGAGAGTCTGTATTATGATTTAGTACTTGTTGGTATATTTGGACGGGGGCTCGGGTGGGCCCAGGTGCCTCCCGGACACCAAACGGGGCTAGAAACCAGCTAAAATAGCTGTTGGTGCACCTGTTTCTGGTGTGACCGCAGGTGAGGTCCCCCTTTCTCGCAGGTGCGGATAAAGGTCCGCAGGTGCGACCCCAGCCCCTCTTGCCCGGTTCCGCAGGTGCGAGCCCCAGCTCGCAGGAGCGAGACCGCAAGTGCGGAATCCATGTAGGCCAGGAAGTATATATTCTTCAAAACTCGGGATTTCACCCCTCTCATTCATTTTCCACCACCATTAGAGACTTGTGATCTTGGGAAGAACACACCACGACCTAGCTACTATTAAGGTAAGTTAATTCCTTCCTAATACAAGTTTCATGTATGAATTATTAATAGGGGTTACTACTAAATTAATTGAAAATTAAGAATTGGGTAGTAAATTTAGGGCTCTTGAGAAAATTCGCGTATTGTCCATTTAATGCTATGAATTCAAGTAGAAACTTCATATTAATGATCCTTATGCTATGGGTGGGTGATTCCTTCGAGAATTTTTGGGATTTGAGCGTGCAGGCTTGGGGTCGAATTTTGGTATTCTTGGTAGAATGATAGAAAATGTATAATTAGGCTTTGATATTGGTTTATTGAGTAATTATTGATGTTAATAAATCAATTATGTCTAGATATTATCGGTTCTGAGTTGGATTCGAGAGGAAAGGCTGTGATTGAGGCTTGACTTGCATTTTTTAGCCAAGGTAAGTGTTTGGCCTCACCTTAGCTCTAGGGATTAGGTATAGAGTCTTATTTGCTATGTGTAATTCATGTCCAACGAATAGGTGAGGTGACGATTACCTATATGTTGTGGTCAAGTATGCCCTTGGGTCAATTGTGATGACTCATACCGTGGTTTTACTATTCTCTGTACTATGAGTAATTGGTGATTTAGAAGTTATACATTGATGTTGTTTCATGACGTGGGAAGTTATTGAGTTATTAGTTAAGTTGTGGTTTTTACTGTTGAAATTGTATTTCTAAGCGAGTTTGGTTATAGCTGAGTCCCTTGCCGGGACAATAGAATTTGGTTGAGTATTTATGTACACTTGAGATTTATTATTGTTAGTTTTCGCATTAGATTGTTGATCTACTATTTATCGCACGAGGGGACATGTTGTGCCGATTGTTCTATTATTTATCGCATGAGGGGACATGCATTGCCGATTTTTTATTATTTACCGCACGAGGGGACATGTCGTGCTGATTGTTTATTATTTATTGCATGAGGCGACATGCCGTGCCGATTGTTTATTATTTATTGCAAGAGGGGACATGCCGTGCTGATTGTTTATTATTTATTGCACGAGGGGACATGCCGTGCCAATTGTTTATTATTTATTGCACGAGGGGACATGCCGTGCCGATTGTTTATTATTTATTGCACGAGGGGACATGCCGTGCCAATTGTTTATTATTTATTGCACGAGGGGACATGCCGTGCCAATTGTTTATTATTTAATGCACGAGGGGACATTCTGTGCCGATTTTTTTTTTTTTGTCACGAGGGGACATTCTGTGCCGAGTGGTTGTTATTTATGCACGAGGGGACATTCCGTGCCGAGTGATTGTGAGACTATGCACGAGGGGACATGTCGTGCCTATTGTTGTTCATTACCTGTTCTGAGATGTTAAATTCCTGCTTTTACTTTCACAATCCAGTTATCACCCTGTTCTACTGTGCTAGTATTTGTTGCCCCTTTTATCCCCAACATGTTCTCCCAGTATCTTCTTTTACTTGTTTATTTTCGTCGATATTTTCACGTTATTATATAGATTTGCACATGTATGTATATATTTTTGTCGGTCCTAGCCTCGTCACTACTTCGCCGAGGTTAGGCTCGGTACTTACTCAGTACATCAGATCGGTTGTACTGAAACTACACCTGCACTTCTTTATGTTGTGCAGACTACGAAGCCACACCTAGTGGACACTGACGGAGGGAGAATTCCTTCAGTCAATTGAGGAGACATCGAGGTAGACCTGCAGACGTTCGTGGGCCCTGGCATCACCTTCCACCCTTCTCTTTTAGTTCCGTCTTATTCTATAGTTTTAAAGACAACATTATGTACTTATTTTTCAGACTATTGTATTTAGTAATCTCATAGACAATTCGGGAGTATGTGACACCAATTCTGGGTTGTATTTATGGGATATATTTCGAAGCTTGCTATATTAGTTTTGAAATCAATTAACTTTCATATTGTTAGTCACAGTTGGCTTAATTACCTTGTTCATTTTAGCTGTTAATGGGTTTGTTTATTTAAAACGTTGGCTTGTCTAGCGGGTGCAACGTTAGACGCAGTCATGGCCCGAAGGTGGGATTTCAGGGCGTGACAAGTGGGTATAAGAGCCCTAGGTTGCTTAGATCTCACAAATCACGGACAAACTTTGTAGAGTCTGAGGGATCGGTACGGAGACGTCTGTACTTATCCCCCAGAGGCTGCAAAGTTAGGAATAACTTCACATCTTTCATTCTTTGTCGTGCCAATTGAATTCTAAATACTAATTGAGTATCTAATTACTCTCTCGCAGATGGCGATAACGCGTGCTTCCTCATCGACCGATCAGCAGCCCGATCCTCCTATTGCAGCTCCTACGAGGGATCGAGGCCGAGGGCGTGCTAGAGGCCGAGGCAGAGCTAGAGCATCAGCTCGAGTTGAGGACCCACAGGTAGACTATGCCGGTGAGGTTCCTGCTCAGACAGTCCAGTTGGACCAGCTCAGTTCCCAGAGGGGTTCATTGCTACCCCGGTGCTTCAGGACGCTCTAGTCCGCTTAGTGGGACTATGGAGAGTGTGGCTCAGGATGGTCATCTTCCTACTGCACCAGCTGGATCTCAGGCTAGGGGAGGGACCCAGACTCCTGCTATTCATACGCCAGAGTAGTTTGCCACTCAGTTCCAGACTCCGGCACCTCAATGTCAGCAGACGCTCTATGGAGGTTGGATCGGTTCACCAAGTTATTCACTACTACATTTACTGGTGCACCATCAGAGGATCCCCAGGATTATTTAGACAGTTGTTATGAGGTTCTTTGGAACATGGGCATTGTGGAGTCCAATGGAGTGGATTTTGCTACTTTTCGTCTTTCGGGTTCCGCTAAGGCTTGGTAGAGAGACTATTGCTTGACCAGGCCAGCTGGGTCTGCACCTTTGACGTGGGCTCAGTTCTTCGAGTTATTCTTGGGGAAGTTCCTTCCAGTTACATAGAGGGAGGATCTTCGGAGGAAGTTTGAGGGCCTCCAACAGGGATCTATGTTTGTCACTCAGTACGAGACCAGGTTCATTACTCTAGCCAGGCATGCTATTATGATACTCCTCACTGATCGGGAGAGGGTTCGGTGATTTATTGAGGGTTTGGCTCAGCCTATCAGACTTCAGATGGCCAGGGAGATGGGTACTGATATCTTCTTTCAGGATGCAGCCGATGTGGCCAGACGCATTGAGATGATATTATCCCATGGTGGTGGTCAGGGGTCTGACAAGATACCTCGTCACTTCGGTCGTTTCAGTGGTGCCTCATCTGGAGGCAAAGATTCATTTGGTAGAGGTCATCCCCCTAGGCCTTATCAGTCGGCACTCCAGGTATCCCGCATGGCATCATCAGCTCCCATCAGTGCACCGCCGATTCAAAGTCTTCAGGGTGGTCATTCTCCTCGCCAGGGATAGTTCCAGGGTCAGTATTCTTAGCAGCCGAAGAGTTGCTACACTTGCGGTGGTTCGGGGCACATATCTAGGTTCTGCCCCCGAGGTTTTGGTGTGTCTCAATATCAGGGTTCCCGTGCCATTATTCCCGCATCAGGTGCATCCCCACCCCATCAGCCAGCTAGGGGTGGTGGTCGTAGTGCCAGAGGTGGAGGTCAGACTCATAGAGGTGGAGGGCATGCCACGAGAGATAGAGGTCAGACCGTAGTAGGTCGACCCAGTGCTGGTCAGGCTGGAGGGGCTCAGCCCCGGTGTTATGCTTTCCTTGCCATGCCTGACGCTGAGGCTTCTGATGCAGTTATTACAGGTACAGTTTCAGTTTGCAGCCGAGAGGCTTCGGTGTTATTTGATCCGGGTTCTACATTCTCCTATGTGTCTTCATATTTTGCCCCTTATTTGAGTATGCCCCATGATTCCTTGAGTACTGATGTGCATGTGTCTACACCGGTGGGTGATTCTATAGTGGTAGATCGAGTCTACCGTGCTTGCTTAGTAGTTATTGGTGGTATGGAGACCCGTGTTGATCTTTTGCTTCTGGATATGGATGACTTTGATGTTATATTGGGAATGGATTGGCTATCCCCCTATCATGTTATTCTGGACTGTCATGCCAAGACAGTGACCATGGCCTTGCCAGGAGTACCTCCTTTGGAGTGGAGAGGGACTCCTAGTCATTCTTCTGGTATAGTTATTTCTTATATGAAGGCTCGGCGCTTGGTCGAGAAGGGTTGTCTGGACTATTTGGCCTATGTTCCTGATTCTAGTGCTGAGGTTCCTACTATGGAGTCTGTGCCCGTGGTTCGTGAGTTCCCAGAGGTATTCCCTGCTGACCTGCCGGGTATGCTACCCGACAGGGATATTGACTTTTGTATTGAGGTGGCGCAGGCACTCAGCCCATTTCTATTTTGCCGTATCGTATGGCCCCGCCGGAGTTGAAGGAATTGAAGGAGCAGTTGCAGGATTTGTTGGATAAAGGTTTCATTAGTCATAGTGTTTCTCCTTGGGTGCTCCAGTGTTGTTTGTTAAGAAGAAAGATGGTTCGATGAGGATGTGTATTAACTACCGGCAGCTAAATAAGGTTACTATTTAGAATAAGTATCCTTTGCCGAGGATTGATGACCTATTTGACCAGCTTCAGGGTGCTACGGTGGTTTCCAAGATAGACTTGAGATCTGGTTACCATTAGCTGAGGAATACGACGTCTGATGTCCCTAAGACAGCCTTTCGCACTCGTTATGGGCATTATGAGTTCTTGGTGATCTCATTTGGGTTGACAAATGCCCCTGCTGCTTTTATGGAGTTGATGAACTGTGTGTTAAGGCCATATTTGGACTCATTCATGATTATTTTAATTGATGATATATTGATTTACTCCCGTAGCCGAGAGGAGCATGAGCAGCACCATAGAGTCATCCTCCAGACTATGAGGGATAGTTAGTAGTATGCCAAATTCTCCAAGTGTGAGTTTTGGTTGAATTCAGTTGCATTTCTAGGCCATGTGGTTTCATCAGAAGGTATTCAAGTAGACACCAAGAAGATTTCAACAGTTAGAGATTGTCCTAGGCCCACTTCAGCTACAGAGATTCAGAGCTTCTTAGGCTTGGCAGGATATTATCGCTGATTTGCGGAGGGCTTTTCATCTATAGCATCACCGATGACCAGGTTGACCCAGAAGGGTGCCCCATTCAGGTTGTCGGATGAGTGTGAGGCGAGCTTTCAGAAGCTCAAGACAGCCTTGACCACGGCACCGGTGTTAGTGTTGCCCATAGGTTCAGGACCGTATACCGTGTATTGTGATGCTTCACGAGTTAGACTTGGTGCAGTGTTGATGCATGATGGCAAGGTCATAGCCTATGCTTCTCGTCAGTTGAAGGTTCACGAGAAGAATTATCCAGTTCATGACTTGGAGTTAGCAGCGATTGTTCATTACTTGAAGATTTGGAGGCATTACTTGTATGGTGTGCCATGTAAGGTGTTTAGAGATCACAAGAGTTTGCAATACCTATTCAAGCAAAAGGAGTTGAACATGAGGTAGAGAAGGTGGTTAGAGTTACTGAAAGATTATGATATTACCCTTCTTTATCACCCGGGGAAGGACAATGTGGTGGCCGATGCTTTGAGACGGAAGTCAGTCAGTATGGGTAGTCTTGCTTACTTATTAGTCGGAGAGCGACCTCTTGCTTTGGATGTTCAGGATTTAGCCAACCGATTCGTGAGATTGGAGGTTTCTGAGACTGGTGGTGTTTTGGCCCATACTGTGACCCGTTCTTCATTGTATGACCGTATTCGGTCCAGCCAGTATGATGATCGTCATCTATGTGTTCTTAGAGATATAGTCTGGCACGGAGGTGCCAAGCATATTACGGTTGATGATGACGGAGTTTTGCGGATGCAGGGCCGTATTTGTGTACCTGATGTTGATGGTATTCGTGAGTTGATTCTTCAGGAGGCCCATAGTTCCCGGTATTCCATTCATCCAGGCGCCGCGAAGATGTACCAGGACTTGCGACAACACTATTGGTGGCGGAGGATGATGAAGGATATTGTAGCTTATGTAGCTCGGTGCTTGAACTGTCAGCAGGTTAAGTACGAGCACTAGAGACCCGGTGGTTTGACGCAGCAGATTCAACTTCCTGAGTGGAAGTGGGAGCGTATCACCATGGACTTTGTAGTTGGACTCCCACGGACTCAGAGGATGTTTGATGCAGTTTGGGTTGATGTTGATAGGCTGACCAAGTCATCGCACTTCATTCCGGTATCAACGGAGAAGTTGGCAAAGACATATATGAGAGAGATTCTTCGATTGCATGGTGTGCCCTTACCATTATATCAGACAGAGGTACTCATTTTACCTCCCATTTCTGGAGAGTATTTCAGCGAGATTTGGGCATGCAAATTGATTTGAGCACAACATTTCATCCTTAGACGGACGGGCAGTCTGAGCGTACAATTTATATGACCCTTGATCAGCAATGATTTGGTGTTGGTACTCTTCCCCACTGACTGCTTTAATGAGGAGATCACAGTGTTGATGCTCTTAACTATACTCATCATCCCCTTCACTTCCTTTTTCTAATTCATCTTTTGAGAGGATAGGTCTGTATTCATAATCCTGAGGTAGATAATCCAAACTGTCTTCAAACACAGTCAGTCTCTTCTCAGCAGGTGAGGAGTGATTGATACCCTTTCCTTTGTCAACTAGTAAAGGTTGCAATTCTGTGGAGTGAGCTTACAGTTGATGAACATCATTGGTAAGGTCTTCTTGCAGTGTTTCAGTATCCTGCTGGATTCTTAAAGCCATCTCTTTTTTCTTTAGATTTCTTTTTTTCTTCTAGCTGGGGTTACTCTTCTTTTTGGTTTTAACTGGTGAATTTTCCTAAGCATGATGGTTACTCATTGTCTTCTTTTTGATTTGTGCTAAGGTTTCCTCCCCAAAACTTACAGTGGTCAATGTAAATTGACCATGAACCAAATTATTTGTAGAACATTCACCCTTGTTTGGCTCCTCCTCTCTAATCTCAAGAGTTTCCTCCTGGCAAACCTCTCTGACTTCATCGTCAGAAACTAGTGCTTGTTCATGTGTACCAGCATCAACATTCCTCAATATTTTGATAGAGGGATTGTAATGGGGGTTTCCTGGTGATTCATAACTATTTTAGTTGTTTTCTTTTGGAAGAATTTGTTGTTGCCGAACAGTAGGTTGTTTAGCAATATACTCTGTCTACTGCTTTTTGGTCTTGAGCTGTCCATTTCCTTTGGATTTTTTATTCTTTTGGGTTTTCCATTCCTCTTGTGAAGGGTCGACCCTTGAGGTCTGGTTTTCCCCCTTATCCTATGCTTGCTCTTTTTGTTGCTAGACCTGCTGTTGATATTGAGGAGTCAGTTTTTGCAGCTTTTCTTATTGCTGATGTTTTGGTAGTACCTGTGGTTGTTGTGTCTCTATCGTGATCCTTTCCTGCTATTTGTTTTGTTCTTTGGTTGTTGCATTGACTTTCCTCTTTTGTGCCTCTTCCTGCTTGGCTCTTTTTGGACATGCCTGAATTTTGTGATCAAGGCGCCTACAATGTAGGCAATACTCAGGAATGTTATCATATTGTATCTCCAACTATTGACCATCACCATTTTCATCTTGATTATCATCATAGCCCAGCCACACATGTTGAGATATTTATTTGGTAAGATCCATTCGCATTTTTATCTTGGCAACATTACCCCTTGTTTGTTGAAAGGATTCCAAATTTAGGAATAAGGCCTTACCCACATGGGACAGTAATGGGGTGAGGATCTCTATGTAGTAAAGGTGCCAAGGTAGCTCAAGAATGACAATCTAGATTTGCACAATTGGGGAATCTTCCTTGGTCGTATTCATTATCTAAGTCAATGTTGTAGTTTTTGAGTTAAAATGAGCAATTTTGACTCCTCCCTTGAGCTCTGTTTGGTTCACAAAGCTTCTTCTGATGACATCCATCCTAGGCATGGTATTAGAGAATTTTCCTACCACTTTATACTTGCACCTAGTGGCCATAGTGCCCATGTACTCTTCTTTTTCGAAAACCACAACATGTCTGCCTTGTTTGGTGGTGGGTTTTGGAGGGGGAAAGTTGATTGGTGTTCACTCTGCCTCAAACCTTGCCCTGATCTTTGTAGCATAAGAGTGGGTAATTGTTGGATGGGTTGGTTCAACGGTATTTGGGTTTTTTTTACTTGGTTATTGGTTTTTGTTGGCTGAGGATTTTCTTTGATTGCATTGAGGATTATTGGATCACTAATTGGTACTTATGCAGCTTTGCGTGATGGGTTTCTTTACCTGGCATGTCTATCATAATTAGAAAATACCTCGGGTTGGGTGATTGCTGACTTAGGAGGGTGAAGTTTGGGTTGTGGTTAGGTAGTTTGAATTGGCTTTGCAGCATTGGGCATTTGTGTTCTTGTGATTACTATACTTCCTCTTTCATTATTGGGAGGCAGTACATGTTAAGGTTCAATGGTCCCTAAGGCATCATTCCTCTGCATCTGTGTTGTTTCTATGGCTGGTGTTATTGGCTCACCACTCTTCTCATGACGACTAGTCTCAATATAGCTTTGTGGAGTACTACCATTCATTTGTTTATTAAGATCCAGAACCGAATTGACTTGGGCATTTTGTCGAACACTTGAATCCATGGCAACTGTTGAATAGATTGTTGGACTATTCGCTGAGTTTGGCTCGATGTAGGTTGAATTAGATGATTGAGAAATATATTCATGAGCATTTGGAAGCATTTGGCATTGCTCTTGATTCAATTTGTCTCCACTATCACCTCTACCATCCAAAAGGTTTAAATTTGTGTTCTTTGGGAACTCGTGGTGGTCAGATCCTTTGTTATATTGGTCTACTTTGATTGAACTTGGTTCCAATTGATCACTTGGGACACCATGCGTGCCTCTTCCGACTACGCCGATGTTCTGCACTACATCGGAGACAACGATGGCCATGTTTGAGTTCCTTTAAAAATGGTGTGGAGGTGCGCTCTGAGATGGAGAAGATTTTACACAATTTTGTGATTTTAGACTTGGCTCATAGATTGCTTGAGGTGTGTTTGTACCTCCCAAGCGATTGCTAGGAGTTTCTGCACCAATCTTAAGATTTGTTTGGATAGGCTTACTGGTTGGATTGAGCTTTGTTGAGGAGGATTCATATTGTCAATACGCACCTTTTAGGGGTGGTCCGGCGATTTTCGGCCGCAGGACGGCAGGGTAATAGACATAACGGCACACCTGTGTTACTGTATAGGAGACGTTTGTACGGAGAGAATTTTTCGGAGTGAATTTGAAGGGGAATCATCATGCCGTCATGACATCCTAATGTGGGCAATTTGGGGTCTGTAACAACCTGATCAGTCGTTTTGATTATTTTAGTCATGTTCTCCCATTTATTGCGTATTATATGTTCGTTTGTTGTTACGTGACTTGTCGGGGTGCATGTGTTGGTTCTGGGGATGTTTCGGAATGAATTGGGAAACTTAGCCCCAATGTTGGAATCCTAAGTTGAAAGAGTTGACTGGATGTTGACTTATATGTAAAACACTCAATAATGAAGTTTTGATGGTTTTGATAGCTCTGTATGGTGATTTTTGAATTAGTGTACGTACATCGATTTGGAGGTTTGTAGGTGGTTTTTGCTTGAATTGGAAAAGTTGAAAAAATTGAAGTTTGGAGAGTTGAGAAGTTTGACTGATAGTTGACTTTATTGACCGAACTTGCATTTTAGTTCTGAAAGTTAGAATATGTCTATTGTGTCATTTATGACTTGTGTGCAAAATTTGAGGTCAATCAGAGTTGGTTTGACAGATTTCGTCATTGATTGTAGAAGTTGGAAATCCATTAGTTTCAATAGGCATGAAATGAGGTGTAATTCGTGTTTTGATATTATGTGATGTGATTTAAAGCCTCGACTAAGTTCATATGATGTTTTAGGATGGGTTGGTATGTTTAGATGGGGTCTCTGGACCTCAGGTGCGATTTGAATTGAAATCACATTAAATTTTGGACTTGTATAGTTGCTAGTATGATCGGTTCTGATGCCACCGCACCTCCGTCAATTTGGCTGCAGATGCACAGAAGCGGCAATAGGGTCACTGGTGCGGCCCTGTGTGTGTTGGGTGGTGGTCGCAGATGGGACAAGCGCTCCGTAGATGCGGATTTTGGTCGGAGGCTCAGGGATCATAGAAGCGAAAGGTATCTGAAGTGCGTTCCCGCAGCGGCGGAGCTTGGACCGAATAAGCCGACTCGCAGAAGCGATATTTGATCCACAAAAGAGGTTGGTCGGGAGTTATCTGAAAAAGCACAGAAACGGTGCCACGGGTGCGTCTGGTGAGTCCGCAAAAGGCGAACTGCTGGCTAGAGTTATATGAATGAGGTTTAGAGTATTTTCTTCATTTTTGGACTTTGGGATCTCGGATTGAGGCGATTATTGGAGATGTATTCACAAAGATTGAAGAGGTAAGTGATATTTGATCACTTTTGTCCACATATATATTTTGAATACCCGTTAATTATTTCACCTATTTATCATGAATCTAAGTTTGAATTTGGGTATTTTGAACCCATGTATTAGATAGTAATAATTGGGGATTTGGGTGTCGATTTGTGGTCGAAATTGGATGATTTTTATGGTTGGACACGTTATTGAATGAATTTTATTTTGTTCAGATTTTTATGGTTGGACTCGTTATTGAATGGGCTCGAGTTGACCTTTTGACTTTGGTTAAAGAAATTAGTTTTATTGCATGGAATTTATTCTTATAGCTTGTATTGATTGTATTATGTTGTTTGTGGCTAGATTCGAGTCGTTCGGAGGCCGATTCGCGAGTCAAGGGTTTGTTTGAACATTGAGTTGTGCACTTTGTGGTAAGTAATATTTCTAAACTTGGTACTGAGGGTATGAATCCCTGGATTTCATGTTATGTGGTTGGTGTTGAGGTGACACACATGCTATGTGACGGGCGTGTGGGCATGCACCATGGTAATTGTGACTCGGTTGATTCTGTAGTTCTATGTAGTTATCAGAACTTGTTGTTATTAATGTAAGCTCTCTGTGTTAGAGTAACTGATTAGCGATCCATGTTAGAATTCATCTTTAGGATATATGCTTATTCTTTTGGGACCCACTGGGGTCATTTCTGCTGTTGTATTATTTCATCATTTGCATATCCTATATCAGTCTCTGTTATCATTTGTTGGTATATGTTATCATTTTTTTTAGGATTATTGGCATCAGATTGTGAGCCCGAGAGACATGAGAGATTGATGACTGAGATGGGGCCTAAGAGTCGTGTTGTGAGTGATGCTGTGGATCGGGCTGCACGCCGCAGTTGGCCTTATTAGCTTTATATATTATTATTATTATTATTATTATTATTATTATTATTATTATTATTATTATTATTATGGATCAAGCTACACGTTGCAGCAAGTCTTATAGGCTTTATCTATTATTATGGGATCGAGATGCACACTGCGGCACGACATATTGGCTTTATATAAGCGTTTGAGAAGGATCCGCCCATCCTGAATCTGACATAGCAGCACTAAGAGCATGTACTGTATACTAATGAGTGATTGAGCGTGTTGCGTGACTGAGAGTGATGAGTGGGAGTGTGAGACAGTGAGATTGAGTGTCGCGACCCCTTTTTCAACTCCTCCTTTCAGATTAGTCGGGTTCGTGACATTATTGGGATAACTCGTTTCCTTTTGGGGAAGGGGTATGCAAGGATTTGAAGAGTCGCCACCTTTCGAATTAAGCTGCGTTAGGGCACCTACTAAGGGTTATTTACAGACTTTGATTTGGATAACCAGAGACAGGGTAAGGGCTTGAATTTACCCCAAGAGGAAGGTTTTAGGAACCCCTTAGAGTCCACAAATGTGATTCCCGACCAAACAACTTTGTGAATTTTAAGCAAGTAGCAGATAGGAAATTAAAGTTTAAACAAGTAAAGATAAAGGATAGGGGAGGTCCTAGGTTATTTATCCTATATGATAACATCAGTACAATACCCGGTAATCACTCCTCAAAGAGGGGCTACACGTTGTATTAGCGCACCGGTCATCATATCCATATCTACCTTCCCACCCCTTAGCGGTTATTAAAGTGCTTGTTGGTCAGCGATCTCTATTACTGCCGTTACCCGTCCCTTTCTAATGGCCCTGGGGGAGTTTAGGACCTCTACCTATAAGGCAGTTCTAGACAGGCCCTCAAGTTTAAAGGAAAAATACTAAGGCGATAAGTAAGAAACATATTGGAATTCAGTAAATGAGGAACAATAAAGGACAAATAAAGGCTCAGTTTTACCCCCACAAGTAATGCATGTAAACAACACGACTCAAACACAAATAAGGGAAGTATTTTAAATAGGGTCCTAAGACATGGTGTCTAGGTGAGCATCGAATACAGCAGATATGCGGATTTGTTTTTATAACTCAGAAACAGGCCCTAATCAGTTTGCCTACTGATTTTAAGACATGTTAAGCATTAGGCAGTACACATAAGAGACAGATTCCCAGTTTTAACAATTTAATCACCTAAGGCTTGCCTAGGCGTGGTACAATGTATACTAGTCAATAGAATGAAGAAAAACTGTTGTAAATTGAGTTACCTAAACATGTTGTTCTAGGTGTAGCAAATGAAACACATGATTATTGCTAGCTGTTTAGAAATAGAGTAAACTGTTTTCTACCTTTCATGCATCAGTAGTTAAACTAGGTGTAATTGAACGAGTATGAATGAGATCCTAAAACATGATATCTAATATGTACACATAGAGATGCAAAGCGATTTGTATGCAGAATTTCCTAGGCAGGATTTCTAATGCATAATAGTTATAGCGTTAGGCAGGGTTTCAGAATATGCGAAGGTGACCGTTTATTTTATTGTTGTTTACCCTAGGATAGGATTTCTAAGTGCATAGCATGGTTATAGCATGATGAGACATGATTGTGTGAATAATAAATCATATTAATATATTTATCCTAACACAGAATTTCTAAGTGATGTAACAGTTATATGAAAATGATATGCTGAAATAGTATTCCTAAGAAACATGATATCTCATGCATGATATGCACACATTGGTCCTAAACATGAGTTATATTGCGAAAATAGGAAATGTAAACCTAAGAACTTGATTTCTACCCTTTGGCATGCATAGTTACCATTCCCTTTTCAATATTCATCCCCAATAGTTGTTTACAAATAAATTATTACAGAGCATTGCATGAATTTCATAAATGAATAAGAAAATAAGAAGTTACACTATAGGGAGCCTCCCAATAGGCCCAGATCTCCAAAATTCTCAGTGCCAACAATGTGTCAGAGTTCCCTAAGGACCTCAAGGGATCCCAGGCAGTGCTCACACCCAGATTTTCATAATCATAATGAGTAAGTGCAGTGTGGAAAGGGCATCTCTAATGCATCAGAGTTCAGAGGGATCTCATAGGGATCCCAAAGCAGTCACACATTAGAGGGGCAAACCTAGGTTTCTAAGAGTATAGTGAGAGTGATTGACATAGTTTTGAAAAGATTGAGTTGGAAAACAATTTATGGAAATAGACTTGTTTGAGATAGGTTTTATAGAACAATAGAAGAGTTTACTTGTGAAAACAGTTTGAGAAAAAAAAAGTTAAATTAATTAGAACAACAACATACCAACTTCAGAACAACACACATCGAACAAGGAACTTAAGACAAGTTCAGCATCCACAAACAGGGAGATGAGGTATTGGGGACAAATATGAAACATATAGGGAAAACACACAGAGTTACACATAAGTTTAGAATCAAAAAAATAATAAGGGGGTTTTGAGTAGAACATGTATTTCATGACTACAAAGAAGCTAAGCAGCACATAGTACAGATTATTGTATGCCAGGAATCAAAGAAAACAACATGCAAAGGGGTGACCCTTAGTAAACATGTTGAGTTTAAGGGAGGGGATACATTAAGAATCATGCTAGTAAAGTAGACATACTAATTACAGGTTGAACAACACAACCATAAGTAAAAGAAAATTAGAAACAGGATGAATTGAAGTGCTAAAAGAAACATATTTTTTTGAAACTTAAACTGAAATTAGGACATACCAGTTAGGAAATAGTAAGCACAAATGAAGATTAAGAGAGTATAACAATCAGCCTTGGCTTGCAGCCGACTGATAATAGCAAGTAACAAGAAAGCGAACAGAAGAGAGAGTTTTTGTGTGTAAGTGAGTTTTTGAACATTGTGTGTTCATTTTTTGAAAATGAGAGAGTAGAGTATATATAGTTTTGGAAATAGGCAGTAAATAAGGTAACAAATAATAGTTCAGAAAAGTTATAGAAGTAAATATCAATTACAATCAAATTAATGTTAAGACTCTCTTTAATTAAGGGATCATATACAAACGGTAATAGACAGTGATTAAATAAGGAAAAGGGATCGTGTAAGAGGTAATTTTAACATATAAGAAGCAACATAAGTATAGAGCATATAATTGAGACCTGGTTCAGAATACTCTAATTAAGGAAAGTATATGTGAATTAATTTGACAGCAAATGATTCATAGAAATAAGGCAAGAAATAATTTAATTCTGGAAACCAGTGAGAGAACCCTTGAGTGAGGTTTGAATTACAGGAAATCATCATTAATCAGAACAAAATATCACAAATTCAAGGAAATATTCAAAATCAGTAGAGAACAAAATCAGTGAAATGTCGATCATAGAGATTCAGGGATTCACAAATAGAATATAGCACTGATTTAGCCTAGCCTTATGAGAATAAATGTAATAAACATGTAATTGACAATCAGAACCCTAAGAAGACAAGTAGGATAAAATCATATACATAATTAGGGATTCGTATATAACACAGTCAAAATCAACGGGTTAAACATGATGTAGGCAGAATAAGAAGCATCAGAAACATTGATGGACGAAATAAAGTAAAATCACAGAATAAGCAGGAACAATTGCAGCCAGAAACCCTAACAAGCAAATCATGGAGTAAAAATCACAAATTTACGAAGTACTCATGAAAGCACAACAGTCATAATAGAATAGGTAAACACATTATCGCAAACAAACTCAGAATTATAGATTGAAACCAAGAAATTTGGAGGTTTCTATCCAAAATTACTCAAACAAAAGGGAAAAACTCAAATAATGATTAAACACGATGAAAATCATAAAATAATTCTAAGAAATAAGAAAGAGAATAGTTTTGAAAAAGGCATTAAAACCCCTAGTTTGAAAAATGAAGAATCGTTTAGGGAAAAGAAAAATATTTAAGGAAAACATGAAAATAACTTATAACATGTATAGATCTATTACAAATCTAGAAGAATCGAGAGTTTAGAAGCTAGGGTTTCAAAGAGAAAACCCTGAGAAAAGGAAATGTAACTCAAAATCATCGGTTTTAATCGAAAAGTGGTAAGATCTTACTCGGACGGCCATGGATGGACGGAAAAATGGCATGAGATCATAGGAGGTGAGTGAACCGCCTCTGGTTCTTTTGAAGACCTCGGAGCAGTGATACACGCTTTAGGAGGGAGCCATGAGGCTAGGGGTGGTAAAACCACCATGGATTCCGGCAAGGCGATGGTCAGAGAAGGGGGAAGATAGGTTTAGCAGAGGGAGCGTTTAGAGAGAGATGAGAGATATGAGAGAGTTGAGATGGCAGAAGGGTGAGGGGCAAATGAGAAGGGGGGAAAGGGTAGTCATTAGGTTTATTTTAGGAAGGGGTTATCTGGACCATTGATCAAATTTGATCAATGGTTGAGATTGAATCAGGATTGGGCCAGGTGGTTTAGGTTTGGGCTTGGGGGTCTGTTGGGTTATTTAATTGGGTTAGGAATTAGGTTAATTTTAGGCTAAAATCGAAATAAAGGGTGCCTAGTTGTTAAATACCCCAATAAATTAACTAAAATAAATTATAAAATAGTTGATAATTGCAAGAAATGAAATTCACGCTTAGATAAATAAAATTAAAATGATTACTTAGTATTTAAAAATACAAATGATTAATTTCTGGGTAAAAATAGTATAAACTCACATGATTGGGCTACAATTGCAAAGTTATTGCAATTATAGCCAAAGAATGCCAATTTGGCTAATTGTGAAATAATCTGGTCTTAGTAGGACCCAAAATAATAAATTAAATCAAGAAATACTTTTGAAATCATTTGTAATAATTAATTATTAGAAATAAAATGCTGGATAAATAAAAAATAAATTAATTAAAATATGGGAAAATTATAGAAAAATACCAATTGCTATGAAAGCATGATTTTGAAGGCATATATGCAATTTAAAAACTATTTTGAGGAAAAATTGGGTATCAACATTGAGTACTCAGAGAGTGTGAGTACATGAGTTTATCACTGCGATGCATTACATGTGACATGTAGCCATAGAGATGTCACACTCCTCATGCTAGCTATACTTGGCACATTTTATCAGTATTGAGCTTGAATTGTTGAACTTGAATGCATGCCTACATTTTTGTATTGTGTACAAATTAATTATGGGATTTGTATAGATTATTACTATCATTTCCCTATTATATCTGCACTATTGTTATCCCAATTTGAAGTGTACCTTTTTTTGGCTCATCACTACTTTCAGCCCAAGGTTAGTCTTATTACTAATTGGGTACATTGTGTTGATAATACTCATACTACACTCTGCATTTCCTGTGTAGATCCAAGTACATATGGGCACGACAACTGCTAGACTTGGTGAAATATCTGCTTGGAGATTATTGAGGTAGTTCTTGTGACGCCCGCAAACCTCAACTCTCCTTCCTTTAATTTTATTTAGTACTGTTCTACCTTTCAGACGGATGGTTACAGATTTAGATTATGTTGATACTTAGTAGCTCATGTAGTGACACCCGAATTTTGGGGATTTTGTAGTTGAATCGATGTTATTCTTATCGGTTATTTGTGAGACTTTTCACTGTTAATCTTATTACATCATGCTTTTATATTAAAATGCATAGTTAATTTGCGATTGTCGTCTTGCCTAGTAATATCATAGGCGCCATCACGATGTGTTGAGATTTGGGTCGTGATATGTTGGTATCAGAGCCTTGGTTACTTAGGTCTCAGGACACGCGCAACCGGATTGGAAGGACTGCCACAAGTACAACCCGCTAGGGCCGCGAGAGGTCACGACCACGTTAGAGGCCGAGGTGCAACTCGTACAACAACTAGAGCAGCAAAGCACCAATTGCTCCAACTTAGGAGCAGATACCAGATGTGGTTGAGTCGGTGGGAACAACTCAGTCACTAGTTGTACCCATTGTGATTCCAGGCCTTCGGGAGGCACTAGCCCAAATAGACTGTATGCACTAGCCTAGCTCATACGGTTTCAGTTCTGGCCGCACCAACTACTTCCTATGCCGAGGGAGGTGTTCAGACTCCCACCGCCCGTACTCCAGAATATGGAGTTCATGGACTTTAGACAACGGAAGGTTCTACCAGTTCAGCCGGTTGCACTTGATCAAGCCAAGGTTGGTCCACCTATGAGTGACGAGGAGTAGAAGAGGCTAGAGTCATTTGGGAGGCTCAAGCCTCCAGAGTTCAATGGGGCTGAGTCAGAGGATGCTCATGATTTCTTAGACAGGTGCCATCAGATCCTTTGTATGGCGGGTATTCTAGAGATTAGTTGAATCTCATTTACTACTTTTCAGTTGTCAGGGGTAGCCTTCAGATGAGGGAGACCTATGAGTTGAGCAAGCTATCCAGTGCTGCACTACTTACATGGCATACGTTCTCAATTCTCTTCTTGGAGAATGTTGTTCCACAGACCCGCAGGGAGGCGTTGCGTAGGCAGATTGAGCAAATACGCTAGAAAGGTATGTCAATTACCTAGTATGAGATTAGATTTTCAGAGTTAGCTCGACACGCGATATGGTTGCTTCCAACAGAGAGGGGGAGGATTAGGAGGTTCATTGATGCCCTCAACAATGGAGTGCGCTTCGTCATGACTCAGGAGATTGCATCAGATCTAGGTTCGACGAGGTGGCCGATATTACGAGGGATCTAGAGGAGGTTAGTAGTCAGGCGCATGAGGAGAGGGGGGACAAGAGGCCTCGTGGTTGGGGTAGTTTAAGCAGTGCACCATCTGTAGGACTGTCCCACCACAACAGGGTTCGTTCTTATAGGGATGCTCATATGGCTTGTCTAGTTCATCATGGTGTATCAGCTAGCCATGGTTTATATAGTGCTCATTCGGGTCAATCATCTCTCACTGCCCCACCAGCTCTGTGTTCATCTCATTCTCCATATGTTCAGAGTTCATCTGTAAAAGGTCCATCTAGTAGTTATTTTGGTTCTCGAGGTCCGCTTCAGTCTCCACCACCTTCGACGTACTGGAGTTGCTTCGAGTGCGGGTGGGTTTGGACATGTGAGGAGGTATTTTCCCTATCTCTTGGGAGGTCCTGTTCAGTAGAGGGGTCAAGTTATGACTTTCGCACCAGTTACTTCACCGCCCACTTAGCCAGCTCAGAGTAGGCTCAGGCAGCTAGAGCTCGCCCTAGAGGTGGAGGCCAATTTGGTAGCGCTAAGGCTCAATGCTATGCTTTTCCCCACCAGGCCAGAGGCGTTGCTTCAGACACAGAGATCACACGCATTGTCTCAGTGTGCCACATGGATGCTTCCATATTATTTTATCCTGGTTCTACTTATTCATATGTATTATCGTATTTGACTCGTTATTTGGCTATGCTCCGTGAGTCTTTAGTTACGTATGTTCATGTACCTACGATAATGGGTAAATTTATGGTTATGTACCATGTGTATCGGTCGTGTGTGGTAACCACTGGGGTTTGGAGATGAGAGGTGATCTTTTACTACTTTGTGTGGTTGATTTTGATGTTATTCTGGGCATGGATTGGTTGTCCCCATGTCATGATATTCTGGACTATCACGCTTTAATTGTGGCATTGGTGATTTTAGGGTTACCTAGGATCGAGTAGAGAGGTTTTATGGACTACGTTCCTAGTAGAGTGATTTCATATTTGAAGTCCCAACAAATGGTTGGGAAGGGGTGTTTGACATATTTGGCTTTTGTGAGGGATGTTGGTGTTGATACTCCTACTATTGATTCTATTCTAGTAGTGCGAGATTTTCTGGATGTGTTTCTTGCAAACCTACTGGGCATTCCACCCGATCAGGACATTGATTTTTGCATTGACTTGGTGACGGACACTCAGCCCATTTCTATTCCTTCGTATCGTATGGCACCAGCAGAGTTGAAGGAATTGAAAGAGCGGCTTTAGGAGATTCTTGATAAGGGATTCATTAGGTCTAGTCTGCCGCCTTAGGGTGCACTGGTTCTGTTGGTGAAGAAGAAAGATGGTACTATGTGGATGTGCATCGACTATAGGCAATTGAACAAAGCTACAATCAAGAAAAAGTATTATTTGTCACTCATTTATGACTTATTTGACCAGCTTCAGGGGGCTAAGGTGTTCTCTAAGATTCCTTTGAGGTCTGGGTACCACCAGTTGAAGATTTGAGACTCTGATATTCTGAAGAAGGCATTTAGGACCCGCTATTGTCACTACGAGTTCCTTGTGATGTCTTTTGGGATGACCAATGCCCCAACAGCATTTATGCATGTCATTTAACACTATATTCCAACGATATCTTGATTAATTTTCATAGCATTTATTGATGATATCCTGGTGTACTCATGTATCTAGGAGAAGCATGCACAACATCTAAGGATTTTACTATAGACGTTGAGGGAGGAGAAGCTTTATGTTAAGTTCTCCAAGTGTGAGTCTTGGCTCAGTTTGGCCGCGTTCTTGTGGCACGTGGTGTCCAGTGAGGGGATCAAGGTAGATCCGAAGAAGATTGAGGCGGTTCAGAGTTGGCTCAGACCGTCTTCAGCTACCGAGATTCCGAGTTTTCTTAGCTTGGGTGGATATTATCGCCGCTTCGTTGAGGGTGTCTTCGTCCATTGTTGCGTTGTTGACCAGGTTGACCAAGAAGGGTTCCCCATTCAGGTGATCTTATGAGTGTGAGGAGAGCTTTCAGAAGCTCAAGACTGCCTTGACCACTCCAGTTCTATTTTTGCATTCAGCGTCGGGTTCTTATAAAGTGTATTGAGATGGTTCTCAGATTGTTATTGGGTGTGTCTTGATGTAGTAGGGTAGAGTCATTTCTTATGTTTCACGCCAATTGAATCCCCATGGGAAGAACTAGTTCGTTCATGATTTAGAGTTCACAACCATTGTCCATGTGTTGATGTTTTTCAGGCATTATCTCTACAACGTGTCTTATGAGGTATTTATAGATCATCGGAGTCTACAACACTTGTTCAAGCGAAAGGATCTAAATTTGAAGCAGCGTAAATAGTTAGAGCGGTTAAAAGACTATGATATTAGCATTTTGTATAATCCCAAGAAGGCCAATGTGGTGGCCGAAGCCTTGAGTAGAAAAGAAGTGAGTTTTGATAGCCTTGCCTTTATTCATATTTGTGAGAGACCTCTTGCATGAGATGTTCAGGCCTTGGCCAATCATTTTGTGAGGTTAGATGTGTCGGAGCCTAGTTGGGTTCTAGATTGCCCGGATTTTCTGTCTTCTTTATATGATCACATAAGATATCGTCAGTATGACGACCCCTATTTGCTTGTCCTTAGGGACACAGTTCAACACGGTAATGCCAAAGAGGTTTCTATTGGGGATGATGCGGTGTTGCTGATGCAAGATCAGATTTTTGTGCCCAATGTGGATTTGTTACGTGAGTTGATTCTTGAGGAGGCCCAAAGTTTGTGGTATTCCATTTATCCAGGTGCCGCGAAAATGTATGAGGATTTGAGGCAACGCTATTAGGGGAGAAGAATGAAGAAAGATATAGTGGAGTTTGCAGTTCGGTGCTTGAATTGCCAGCAAGTGAAGTGAGAGCATCATAGACCGGGGGATTTGCTTGAGAGGCTTGAGATTCCTGAGTATAAAAGGGATCACCATTGTAAGACCCCGGAAAAATTTTGCCAAGCGATATAGGATTTCGAGGTGCCTGGTAGACTAATTATAATAATTTATGTGCTTTAAATATGAGGTAAATGAATTGGATGTGTTTAATAAGTGTATGAATCATATAATAAGTAATGTGAGGTCCAAGGGTAGGCCTAAATCTAAGCCAAATGGGAAAATTTCATAATCGGCTAAAATTCTAAATGAGTTTGCACTAGTACTCTCTTTGAAGGATCATATCTAATTGTGTATTAAGTATTATGTGATGAATAACCTATCAAATGAAAGGTCTTCAAGTCTAGTTTCCAACTCTTCAAACCGCTCATCATTTGGACATTCCTACGCAAAGTTATGGTGAAATTACCAAAAGCTGGAAAAACGTGATCTTGTGTCGAATCTGCGATCACAGAATCAAAATGCGATCCGCATTTGTGATATGCGATCGCAAATCTGGTCGCAGACTGGGCCAGTGTTGCCCAATTTTGGGTAGCGATTCTGCAATTCACTATGCGGCCCGCATCTGTGTTCTGCGATCCATTATCCGATCGCAGACCCTGTTACGAAGGCTTATTTTTCCTATTTTTATAACCCGACCCCATTTTCATAAATAGGTTTAGGGGCTTCATTTGGGGTCATTTTCTACTGATTTTAGATAGAGATGAGAGCATATAGAGAGAGAAAGAAGGGACCTAACTTAATAATCATCCAAATCTTGCTCAAGTCTTCAAGAATCAAGAAAGATAGCCATAGATTGTATTTAATCCGGGTAAGTTCTACTTCTAAAATTTTCATACAAGAAGTTAAGAATTCAAATAGGTTGTGAGGGTTAGAAATAGGCCATGCATGTGGGACTAAGTTGTGGTATGTGTTATTAAAGAACTAATTTGGGTAGTTCATGTTAAAATTTGGGTGAAGGAAGAATAGATTTCCATTTCTAACCCTTGTAGTCTACTTTACGTGTTAGGTGTTTGATGAAATTCCTAAGAGAGTTATTCCATGAGTAATCTTCCTAATTATTAATCGATTTCCGCTATCTCCTTATAGATTTTTATTACTAGAGGTGTTGGTGAATTGTATAAACTTAAGGAAAAGCTTTTTGAGGTATGTATGGCTAACTTTAACCTTTGTAGAATCCCCTTGTTGTGTGTACTTTGTTTGAGAATATGTGAATTGATTGTTCTAGTGTGTTGAGACGTAAGATTATATTCCCTGATTGTCCTAGTTGATTGCCATACCACCATGCCATATGAGATTGTGAAAACGGTGATTCCTTGTGCTTACTCTATCATGTGCAAAGCTCGTTAATTGTTGAATACCTCGGTATGAAAGGATGTACTATCAAACGAAAGAATTGATAACGAATCCAATTGTTGAATGTATCTAAGTGCTAGATGCTGTGAAGTGAATAATGGAAAGGAAATGTGGATTTATCTAATGGAACTATATGTTGATGCTTGTTATATGCCTGAACTTATCAATGTGAAGGAAAGTGGTACTAAATGAGTGAAAATAATGAACTCAATTGTTGAATGTATCCAAGTGTTGAGGGTTGTGTAGTGAATGATGGGAAAGAAAAGTGAATTGAATTGACTAATCTAAATGGTTATGGAGTACCGTACATGACTCACTACTTGGTAGAGATTATTGTGCCTTTACTTTCATGTGTCTGTTCGGTTGTAATGAATTCATATTCTTGATGATGAATATCCTTGTGATTGAAATGTTGATTGTTGTTGTTATTAAATGTGGTTGAATTAATGGTTGTTAAAGTCCGTTGTGAACACATGATTGTTTGGTTGTTATGAAATTCTACTCTTGATTACATGAAGCCTTATGATCGAATTGTGAACTGTTATTGTTTCCATGGAATATGATTGTAATTGTCAGGTGGGATCAGGTTGCGCGCCGAAACAGGTGATACGCTCAATTTACACCTTAAAAGAATGTAAGCGATCGTTGTCAAATATAGTAA
>ML262757.1:534-13457 GCA_005239495.1 Nicotiana undulata
TGCACTTGATTTTTTCAATTCCATGTAAACACTAACACTCATATCACTGCATATTGTAATTGGTGGATATCCTTGAGCAATAGCATACTGAATAACTATTGTGTTGCTGTCCTTTTGCAGTTGCTTTGCAATTTCTTTGACAAATTGTTCAAATTTCCAATAGGTCTTCATTAAAATTGCATCAACATAAAAATTCATGAAATTATGGTTATCATCCCATTCTCCACCAGCAGAATTGGTATGTTTTCCATGATTCCGAAGTTATGTGCGAAATTGAATCTCGACAATTCAAATTTCAACAGTGTTTGATGTCGAATACTGAAGTTCAACAGAAAATTTTTCGAAATCAAATCAATTGTTATGATTCAATCCTCAAGTTTTTCAGATCTCGAAAGTAAGAACAAAATTTTCAGCTAAAAAATAAGAAGTTTCAGAGCTAAACTTCTGCGAAATCAAAATCAGAAAAATTTAAGGAGAAAAACTTGAATTTTGAAGAGAATCGGCATCTTCGCTCTGTTTTTTCACACTTCCGATCTTCAAATTTGACTGGTGATCTCCGATAATCAATTCTTCAACAGATTCCGGCGTTAATTTTCTGAAATTTTGACCAGTTTTTTCGTTGTTATTGGAGGTCATGAGCAGCTTTTGTGTTGTTATGGGTAGGGGTTGAGGCAGTTATTTTGATATATGCGTTTGTTTATTAAATGGGTAGGGAATTGTAATTATTTAATGGGTAGAATTCTTTTATGGGTAGAGAAGGGTAAATATTTTAATTTTTATGGGTACTGTCTTTCTCCCCTCTTTATTCATGGTCTATGAATCAATTTGGCCCAATTTCACCTCTTATAATGGACTCATTATTGGGCCGGTCCGTGGTTTGGCACACACGGTTAAAGTGCTACTTTTGCTTCAGGCACGTGGAAGACACGCGCAACATATATTTGTTAAGGAAGTGCAAACTGTACAGTTAAAAAATGAGTTAATACCCTCAAACACACCTAAACTATACCATTTTTGTCAGTTTCCTACCTAAACTATCGAGTGTCCCCAAAAACCCCCTAAACTATATCCCTCTTCGTATAAAAATCCCTTCGTCGCTTAAGTGGCACAGTGTTTGAAATCAGTTTCTCAAAAGCGCGTGAAGGTTGAAAATTAGCATGATTTGGGGGCCACCTGACAGCATGAATAACGGCTAATTAGCCTATTTCTTTAAAAAACTTATATTTTATCCTCTTTTCTTTAAATTACACCATCTTCTCAATTATTTCACCTTTCTTCTTCATTTCTTCACCTTTCTTATCATTTCTTCACCCTTTTTATCTCTTTTTCATCTTAATCCAGTTGAAATTCTCTCTGTTTATTGAGTTTATATTTTATCTTTCGCATTTTATCCATCCTTCATTGTTAACCAAGTTAATTTGAAAGAAGAACACTCATTGTAGAAGAGTCATGAGGTTTAATGTGTTTTGTGGTTGTGGGCAGCCTGCTTCTTTGAACATCAACGACAAATGCTAACCCAGGAAGACCTTAGTTTTGAAGAAGAATCGATAGTAGCAGCGAGTGTTTTTGAAGAGAAATCGGAGGAAGATATCAAAGAGAGGAGATGAGGAAGTTCCGATGAGAGTCTCCCTCTATGATGGGAACGAGTAAAAGAGTGAGGGTAAAATGACCCATTTTATTGATATTAACGTGTACCCACCCCTTTTTTTTTTACTAAGAGTAATTAATTAATTGTAGGCTAATTAAGTGAATTTTAGGATTAATTAGATTATTTACCCACATGGCATGTTTTATAATTTAAAAAGAGCGTGTATCATACGTACTACAACATAAGCAACGGGGGGTTTTTTTATACGAAGGGGATATAGCTGAGGGGGTTTTGGGGAACACTCGATAGTTTAGGTAGAAAACTGACAAAAATGATATAGTTTAGGTGAGTTTGACTGTATTAACTCTTACAAAATTGAAACACCTAAGCGCTGAATTCTCAAATTCTATATTCCAAAAACTTGGAAACTAGTGTTGTGTTGGAGGAGAGTGCCAGCCGAAATTTTTTATATTCCAAACTTGGAAACTAGTGTCGTGTTGGAGGGAGTGGCAGCGATCCACAGTAGCATTTGGAGTTTCTAGCGTTTTGTTCCCTTGCTCTTTTCTCACTCTTAATTGGCAGACAGAGATGAAGGTCAATGTAAAGACTCTTAAAGGCAGTCACTTCGAAATTAGGGTTCAGCCCTCCGATACCGTTAATTCTTTTCTTTTTCTCTTTTTTTTGGCGTGTATTTGTCTTATGCAATTCCAGTTTCAAAGTTTCATCTTTTCTTTCTCATTTTTCGTTTTTTATTTTTGTGTGTGTTCATATTCATAAATGCTAAGTTGATAGTGTGTTGAATGAGCAAAAAAGACAACTTTAGCTCTCATTAGAATTCTTGGCAATTTTATCCTATTTACCAGTAATACATTTGGTTATTTGCTTAGAGTTATTTATTTATTTGCTATAAAATCCTGGCTTTTAGATGTTTATGCTTCACACTTTTTTTATATCCCTAGCTTAACATAAGTTAAATGGTTTTATAACTTGTGCTCGCGTGCCTGTTCTATAGGATAAAGTCAATGTTTTGAAGCATCGGGTGCGCAAGGCCCTCAACCTAAAATTCCTTATCAATCTTATGACATTTAAGTGTATTTTACTAATAAAAACGTTACCAGTCTAATTTCCAGAGTTTCGGATGGTATAATTATTTGATTGCTTTGAGTTTTAAAATGATGGGCTACACTTAATTAATTAGTCATTACAATATATATTATGTGTGATGCAAGATGTGATTTCTTGGAATTATAGATTATGGCAATTGCTGATTCACAATGGTAAAGTATTGAAGGATGAAAGCACGTTAGAGGAAAACAATGGGTCTGAGTATGGTTTCCTCGTTGTCATGCTTAGCAAGGTATACCCATAGATATTCAGGTTCTCTTTACTTTTGCACATTTATTGCTCTTAATTAAATCAGTTTTGATATCTCCCATGCTAACCGAGTCTTTGACTCGAAGAATTTCCTGATTTGATATCTATTTATGTGTTCTCCGTAGAGCAAAACTGTTAGCTCAAGTGGGACAACATCTGCTCAGGTACTGTGTAACCATTCAATATTTCATTCATTGGGTAGTTTTAGTTTATCTATCTTCTCATAGGCTAGCAACCTTCTTATTTTTCCTTGTAACTTTTCATGGAACACATTACTTCATCAAAAAAGAAGAAGATAGAATCCTTCTTATTTCTTTTCTTTCAGCAACCATTAGTTACTGCAGCTAATCCTACTCCTTCACCTGAAGTGACTCCGCCATCACAGTGAGTTACAACTTTCACTAATCACTATTGCTTATGTTGGATCCGCTCCTTCTCATGATGCAAATGATGTGTAGGGCCCCAAAGATTGTTGCATCAACTTTTAATGCTGCAGCAGCTAGGTAAAAAAATTATGCTAGTATATTATAAAATACAAACTATGTTCTTTTGGATCCCTTTTGTTCCTTCTCTTAACACTCATAGAGAGAGTGTTTCGATACATATAGAGGGAATTAACGTCTTTTACGTTGATGCAGTCTTCCAACTGATGATTATAGTTAAGCTGCGTCAAATCTAGTTGCTGGTAATAGTCTTGAGCAGACAATACAACAAATTATGGATATGGGTGGCGGCAGCTGGGACAAAGAGACAGTTACACGTGCACTTCGAGCAGCTTATAACAATCCTGAAAGAGCTGTTGATTACTTATATTCAGTATGTTTCTAGTCCTTTTCCACTTTAAGAAGGTAGACAGAATGCACAAGTTGTTTGTTTTTGTTTTTGATAAGGGTTTCTTTTGTCCGTAGGGAATTGCTGAAACAACCGAAGTTCCTGTACCGGTTGCTCATGGTGAAGTTAATTCTGCAGTTGGGACTACTGCAGCGCCTACTGCACCTTCCTCTGGCGGACCTAATTCTGCTCCTTTAAATTTGTTTCCTCAGGTCTTTCAGAGCATTCCATTAATATTAAGTCTTGTCCATGTATTCATTATGTGATCTAAACTAGTTCTATTACAGGAGAATGTTGCTGGTGCTGGCGGTGCTGGTCTTGGATCCCTTGATTTTCTCAGGAACAACCAACAGGTATGGTTCTATTCATTGTGAATTCATTCACACTTTTCCATGTGGTCCTCCCTTTTGGTGTCGAGATCACCTCTCGCTTCTTGCATTCTTCCAATTCATAAATCCACTCTAGATATATGGTGTGTCTAAGTTGCTCTAACCTCCTTATTCCTCTTGCAACTTATGTTTCTTTTTGTTCAGTTCCAAGCTTTACGTTCTATGGTTCAAGCTAACCCACAAATTTTACAAGTAAGTAGTGTTCTCTAATATTTTCATTATTCTGTTTATTATTGTCATCTGAGTGTACAAGTTGGATGTTGTTTTGCAGCCTATGCTTCAGGAACTAGGAAAACAAAATCCTCAACTTTTAAGATCTATACAAGAGCATCATCAAGAGTTTCTTCAATTAATTAATGAACCTGTAGATGGTTCCGACGGGTTAGTGGCTTTCAGTGTGCTCTTAACCAAGCTAGAGAAGCAGCATTATACATATTTATTGTCATGATGTCCTAGCATTTCTCCTTTCCAGTTCAAAAGATTTTAGCTTTGTCAAATCTGTTGTGGTCAAGTATAAAAAGATGTTATCAATTTGCAATCCTAATGCATGGCAGTACTTAAAATTTTGGGAAAAAGGAAGAGGTCAAAGCTTTGTTCTTGGCCGTGAGATTTTAATACTTTTGGATGGCTATTTTTCAGGGATATCTTTGATCAGGCTGAGCAAGAGATACCCCACACAGTTAGTGTCACACCAGAAGAGCAGGCGGTGATTGAGCGAGTATGTTATATCATTCGTTTTAACCGTAGTTGCTCTTGGACATTCAGTTGTGCATCGATTTGTAATATCAGTTAACTAATTTATTTTCTCTCTTGTAGCTGGAGGCAATGGGTTTTGATGGAGCTCTTGTCATTGAGGCTTTTTTGGCTTGTGATCGCAACAAGGAACTAGCCGCAAATTATCTGTTGGAGCATGCAGGAGATTACGAAGATTAAGTGGTAAAGTATTTTAGCAGTATTCTTTTGTATTCACCAACAGGTTTTGAGTAGTTTTATAGTACTCGAGATGGATTGTAAATGTGGTTTTACTTTTAATGATTAATGTTGGATCCAAAAATTCACCCTGATTGGGGAAGCTTAACTAGTTAGAAACCGAAAAGAAAGTTACTTTGGATTTCGTTCCAAGATGTAAAAATCAGCCAGAAATAATTCCGGTGCGTGTATTATCATGTTAGCAATAGATAATAAATCATTTCTAGTACTGCATGAATGCAGAGGTCGCAATTTTATGCATGCTGATAATACATATTCTACCGTTTTATCATTCTATTAAACACATATATTATCACGTTATATAACTAAATCAATCTTGTAAACTTGTGTTTTTGAATCATATAAATGGTATAGGCTATAAATTGTCATGTTATATATTTTTTGAATTTTTATTTTGTTTTAAGAATGTTATTTTAAAAAGAAATTCATTGAACTCACGCTAGTTTTTTTTTTTTTTTGATCTTACGCCGGGTTCGATGATAGAAATAATGTTCTGCCATGCACTTTCGATGAAGCTATTAAAATGCCAAGTACAACAATATACATGTTATAGTCACCTACTGATCAGCAACTAATCTTTGAATCTGTTAGATCCCCACAATATTAGCATCTGAAACATACTCCATTTCAATAAAAGCAAGCCCACAGTTATATCCACACAATTTCTTCTGAATTGTATAGTTACATGAAATCAGACAACTTGCACCAAGTGTGTTGTTCTTAAATGAAAAGGTACTCAGGATTTATCGACACAGTGACATCATAAACATTGTCCACACGACAGAAAGGAGCATTGAAATCCTTGCATTATGGAAGTGCATGTCCTCCAAAAGCATAGTTCAAACTTACATACATTTTAGAAATTATAATATTCATTACTTGGGTTGCTCAGAACTCTCTGTCTGGAAACAGAATTGGAGCAACTTGAGACCAGATAAACAAAGCAGCAGTTGCCCACCCGGTCACGATCCTGACCCAGACAGATGGCCACCCGACGTCCACCAATTTTCCACTCTCCCCCACGGAGGTTGACCAACCTGTAAGAAGCATGGCCGAGTACATACTAGCAAGAGAAAAGATAAGGTGGAAGAAAGAATAGGAGTATGTGACTGGCTTGGCTCTCTCCTTTTCTTCCTCCTCATCAACCTTGTCCAACGGCAGCAAAGGCTTCCCTGCACCTTCAACAGAAAAACTAGTTCTTTAGGAAATGATTCACATATTAGGAGATCATACTCCGCCATATTTATGGAAATGACACCAACTGCTACCATCAGCCAAACTTAGTGCAGGAAATACGAATGCAGCCAATATGCAAAAAGTAATAAAAATACACCAGCAACTTGAGTTGGAATATAAAACTGCTCCGCCAATTCCAGTACAATGTACAAGTGATTTGCAAAGAGGACTCCACATGTAAACTACATCTATCGGGTCAATTAACTACTAAACTAGTAGAATAGGTCAGAGCAACTTCCAAAAAATAATATAAGAAATTTACTAACACAGCCAAGCCTAGAACAAGTAAAATAAGCCACTACATAACATAAGCATATCGAAATGAACAATGAAAGGTAAAATTTTAGTCCAGTAAAACTGATACAGTGCAACCAGTGAGAATGAAAACATCTCAACGAAATAGCCCTGTGAAATGGTGGAAACTAACCTGCGCGTGGTGAGCTTGGAGGAGAAAGCAGAGTTGTTGAAGAGCCAGCACGAACAGCAGAATAAACGACAGATAGGACAGTTGTTAGCAGCCCTAATGCAAGACTACCACTGGAAACAGCCTTAGAGTGCTTGTGCAGACCATTGCACTCATAATCCCTAGGTTCACTTGCAAGTGCACTGTAACAAAGGTATGTACAGTACAAAGATAAAACTGATGCAGGTAAAATGCTTCCTCCTACCTACATTTAGAAAATTTGATCTCAGAGAAAAAGAGAAAATTCTACAATATGGAACTCATATTCTGACAACAATAACAGCAGTAAAAGAAAAATTATTTCGTCGTCAACAGTTGGTCATTCAGCAGCAAGCTTAAATACCTAAAGATAAACAGATCATGATCACAGACCAACAAAACCTATTCTCTCTTTTTCAGTGGAAATATAGTGTGTTTGGAAAATTTAAGAGGCAAACATCAATTAAGTTTTCCCATGCATAGATATTGTCAAAAGGTTGCACCTCATGAAGGAACCTTTTAACATCTTATCCACTTATTACAAGGAGGGTTTTATTTTCTTAATTGGGGTTGGGGAGTTGGGGGGGAGAAGAAGACTTAATGACAGAGATGATTTCTAAGGGGGCTGCCTGGAAAGGTTGCATCATCTCAACAGAGATAGAGAAATATAAACCAGCTATGAGTCATTCAAGAGAGAAGTATTAGCAAGAGTTAGCTCTCCACTTTGCTCCTCTTCCTCCCCACTCTCCAAAAGAGTGTGTTACATCTTTCTAATTGCTCCTGTTGTACCTAGATCTTGACTAGTGAAATAGGTTCATTATTGATCTTTTCTTAGAGCTTGCAATATAGAAGAGTTGTTGTAAAGATTACGGAGGACCAGGTTGAGAATGAATGCGATACACTATTTAGCAGCTAAATGTCCTGGTTTAATTAACTCCAGTCAGACCATACATTTTGGTAATTCACAAAAAAAATGAAGTGGTTTTCATACAAAACAATTGGTATGTTTTATGACGATGACCAGCTAACATGCACCTCAACTATTCCACCAGGTACCTGCTACTTTATTACAAGCACAAGGTGGTTTTAAGCAACTCCAGTCAGACCATAAATTTTGGTAAATCACAAAAACTGAAGTGGTTTTCATACAAAGCAATTGGTATGTTTTACGACAATGACCAGCTAACATGCACCTCAACTATTCCGCCAGGTACCTGCTACTTTATTACAAGCACAAGGTGGTAGCTCTACCCACTAACGCTTAGGCAAATAGATGGGAAGTGTTTTTGGGGCCTTACAAAACATTATGGGGCCTTACATGAAAAGGAAATCAAAAAGCTGACAGGCCCGCTAGTTCGAGATACTTCTCCAGCTTGGGATTAAATAAACTACTCTAAAGATTTAGGGCCAAGATCAATGCTTAAAAAAAATATTCTCTGCAGCTTTGGATTAAATAAGCTGCTCTAAAGATGTAGAACCAAGATTAATATCCTCAGAAAACCATACAAACAAACACGGCATGCCAGCTTTTCACATATTTCAACAAATAACTTTCAAGTTCTGAGATCTTGAAAGAAACACATGGGATGCCAGCTTATTTGAAATTTAATGCCTTCCTTCTCATTGACACTAGAAACAATTTTCCTTCAAACTACAAAGAACTACTCCCTCCGTTCCAATTTATGTAAACCTATTTGACTGGGCACGAAGTTTAAGAAAAAATGAAGACTTTTGGAATTTGTGGTCCTAAACAAGTCAAAAAGGGGCCCAGAGTATTTTTGTGGTTGTAAAAGCTTCTCATTAAGGGTAGAATTGTAAGTTTAAGCTAAATTGTTACCAAATTTAGAAAGGGGACCAAAAAGGAAATAGGTTCACATAAACTGGAACGGAGGGAGTAATAATTTTAGCAGATTTAAAGAGTAAATTTTTTTATGACAAGACTTTGTTAGATACTTAAATAGTTAATATGTAATTAGTCCGAGTCCCACACTGAATAGAAGTAGGATATGTATTATGTACCTCATCATATTATAATTTAATACATCAATAATATATATTTTTTCTCGTGCTTTCCCACATGGTATCAGAGAATTCGCGAGAAAATTATCACTGTCCACAAATTCCAGCAACTCCGGGAAAAAAAATCAGTCAAACGGAAGTATGCCTTAGACATTCTTGAGGAAATAGGAATGACAGGTTGTAGGCTTGTTGACACTCATATGGATCCGAATTCTAAACTTTTGCCCGGACAGGCGGAGCAGCTCAGCGAACCCGCAAAATATAGGCGGCTGGTTGGTAAATTAAATTATCTCACATGACTATACCTGACATTTTCTTTCATGTGAGTGTTGTGAGTCAGTTTATGAATTCTCCCTGTGATAGTCATTGGGATGCAGTTATCCCTATTCGGTATATAAAATCAGCTCCATGCCAAGGATTATTGTTTGAGGATAGAGGCCATGAGCAGATGTGGATACGCAGATGTTGATTGGGCATCATCACCTTCTGATAGACGTTCTACGTCTGGATATTGTGTCTTAGTAGGAGTTAATTTGGTGTCTTCGATTTTGGAAGAGCAACAAACAGAATGTAGTTGCTCGGTCTAGTGCAGAAGCAGAATATCAATCAATGACTATGGCAACGTGTGAGCTAATTTGGATTAAATTGTTGCTCAGGGAGTGGTTATTTGATGAGATCGGTCAGATGAAACTTGTGTGTGATAATCAGAATGCTCTTCATATTGCATCAAATCTAGTGTTCCATGAGAGAACTAAACACGTTGAGATTGCCTGTCATTTTGTCAGAGAAAAGATACTCAAAGGAGATAATGCTACAAAGTTTGTAAAGACGAATGATCAGCTTGCAGACATTTTCACCAAATCCCTCACTGGTCCTCGTATTAGTTACATATGTGACAAGCTTGGTACATATGATTTGTATGCACCAGCTTGAGGGGGACTGTTAGATAGTTATATAGTTAATATGCAATTAGCCTGAATCTCACATTGAATACAAGTAGGATATGTATTACTTATAGTTATAAATAGGGCTCATTGTATTATAATTTAATACATGAATAATATATTTTTTCTCGCGCTTTCTCACAGACTCCTTAAAGATGCAACAGTGGTATCAGATAGTGCTGGCAAAATGAGTCCACATTTTGCCAACCCGCCCAATCCGCCCATATTTTAGTGGGTTGGATGAGTGATATTTAAGTTGGGTAAAATTTGCGCTTCTACCCATATTCAACCCGTAGAAATATGGGTATGCATGGGTAAAATATGGGTTAGACTAGTGGATTATCTTCCAACTTTTTCATATTTGTTTAGCTTAACATTTTCCTTTTGAACTCACTTTCCTCCAATTGAAGGAAATTATTTTCCTTATCAAGAGAAGGAAAAATATTTTTCAAAACTCTTTTTCAATCTAACCCATCATATGCCTCATCCCCACCAAACCACCCTACCCCACCCCACCCCACCCACACCCACTACTACCATCCCAACCTCACCCAACTCAATTGAAATATTATTAAAAGCACTTTTTTTTTCATTTCAACAAAATGCAGGTATTTACTAATATAGAAAAAGTATTTTTTTTCATTTTAACAAAATAAGTACTTGCTTTTCTTATTGTAGAAAGATTACTTTCTTTTTAACCAAAAAATAGTATTTTCTTTTTAGTTATGGAGCACATATTTCAACGTTGAGTTTGTAAAGAGTCATGAATTTCAACGTAGATTGTTGTTGAAACTTGCTATTTTCATGTAATGTTTTAGGATTTAATGCTCAAGTTTTTGTTGATATGCTCCCTTCTACTATCTTTTAATCGTCTGTACTATTCATTTATTTTCTTTAAGCCTGTGTATTTAAATCGATTCCTTATTATTATTATTATTATTAACCTACTAGCTCAGCCAGCGCTACTTGAACTCCAGACTGATGATCCCAATCTTCATATCACCCCTTGGTAGTACCTTCGTAAATTCCAAGTCTTTTTATTGTGTAATTACTGAATCTGATTTCGTCATTTCTAATGTTTGTAATTAGATTTCATGAGAAGCATCAACTCAGTGTGCTCCTGCTTTAGTGAAATATTAATCCATTTAGATCTGCATAGATTACTTGCCTTACTTTAGAGTTTAGACTTTCTTTCCTTGGCTTTTTCCCAGAAGCAAGAAAAACAATTAATTTATAGTAGCAGTTCTTCTTTTATACATTACAGAAGTATTTTCCTAAGATGAAAATTGTCATATTTTTTGGAAGCGTAACTTAAGTTCACAATATAGTACTTAAATTTGAATAAATTTAATGAAGGAAAGTATATATTATTCCAGTTAAGCTTGTGTCACTAAATAATCTGAGCAAAAGCAAATTATAAATTGCATTTGAAAAAAACTACACTTACATAATATGGCTTAACCCATATTCAATCCACCCATTAGACACCCAATCCGTTTTTTACCCGCATGAAATATGGGCGGGTTGAGACCCAACCCATTTTTGCTCCGCCCAAACCCAACCCAACCCGCCCATTTGCCACCACTAGTATCAGATGAGAAAAGCAGACGAACATCTATAAAAGAGCTTGTTAGCCTCCAAAATTTAGAAGTCGTGGAAAAGTTCACAAGTAAAGGAAGTATACTGCAGCAATGAAGGAATTAAAGATAGAAAACTTACCGATGGATGCAGTGTAACAACAGCAAAGACGAAGATGACTATAAGGGTCATCACTATAAAGAAAGTGTTAAGCCCACAATCATGTCCAGATGGAGTGAAAAAGTGGAAGAGCAGTCCATTGAAGGCAAAGGCAGCCACATAACATACAAGTGAAACAACAAGCAATGCCACATACCTGAAAACACAATAACAGAGTCCAAGCAAGAACAGGAAGAGAGATTAGAATGAAGAGAATGACGAGAACTGCTAACATTGATATGCAACACATGATGCAACTAACCAGAATTGCTCATCGTATCCAACCCATTTGTCATTCCAACTATGCACAAAATCCAACAAGAGCACAACTTGGACAAGGAGAAATAGTCCAGAACCAAACTTGGAAATTGTCTCTGTATATACAAATTTTTTTAATAAGGATCTCTGTATAATCAAATAAATACTCATGTGCAGCTTCTCAAGAAAAGAAAAAACACTAAGGTGCAAATCCACATGTATGGGAAATAGAGTTTGAAATTTTGCACAATAATTTAACACAGGAATTTCAAAAGGACAGCTCATCTTATCTACACCATACCACTCACTATATGTAGTGCAGCAAATTAGCTAACCAAGAAAAAAAGAATACCTCATTCTTCTAATTATTTTGCCTTAGATGATACTCTAGATACTCGCCTTAATGCCTTGAATAAAATTGGCACAACAATGTGGAAGTCTTAATCACTCTTTGACATAGAAGGACAATATATTATAGTTGTCTTTCTCACTACAGCAGCAGTGAAATATTAGGATCTCCAGTATTTTGAAAAGAATTTCTTTTAGTATGGTCCCATGGGAATGTATTTTCTTGCCTTAACGTGATACTTAAATTATACGGAGAATCCAATGAGCGGAATCCTGAATCATAATTCCTTATACTAAAAGACACAATGTCCATTACCTAGAACTGCCCAAGACAGTTCGAAAGACTAAAATGTGCATGCTCAAGACCCATACTTCAATGGCAAAATTTACTAACCCAGGTGAGCCACTGGAAACAACTAATGATTACACAAGATAAATTAGCATGTCTTGACAAATTTGTGTTCACTTCTTGCAATTTTCATGCAAAGCAAAATATAAGTGATATCAGAATTCACACCAGTCATACTATGACAAAAGTCAACTAAGTCAAGGGAGGCTTCTACTTGCGGAAAAGAAAGTTAAGCCGCCAACGGAATCCATTCCCTGGAGGAATCATCACTACTCTGATGGAAAGATCGGCCTACGTCTCCACATGAAACTCATTGAGGTAATTTAACTTGACAAAAGATACAACCAGGTGCTGTAGCAATGACATCACTGAGCAGAAAAAGGAGTACTGAAGAGGGGGGGGGGGGGGGGGGAAAACA
>ML262757.1:14382-53554 GCA_005239495.1 Nicotiana undulata
TGTGGTTGGGGGGGGGGGGGGGGGGGGGGGGGGGGGGGTGAACAATAAGGTTAAAAATTAAGGCGTATTCCTTAGGGAGATATTGCTTACCATAGAAGCTGATGAGTCCATTTGGAAGGAAAAACATAAATATTACCATGAGGCACCAGCAAATGATTTTCATCATCCAACCTCCATGGTGCATACTGTCACGCGGGTCTTTCTGGTTCTTCACACCAATCATTAAGATTGCTAAGATAGTGAAAAATAGGAAGTTCCCCAGACTAACCCGAAGCACAGCATCTGTCTCAAACCACTCTCTGTTCGGTGTCGAATGAAAGCTATTAATCCCTGCAATGTTATAAACATTAAAGATGTCTTGGAATATCAGAAAAGCCCCAGGAGTAAAAACTATAATGTCAGCCAAACTATATCAAAATAAAGGTTGTAGATTTAAGGCCCTACTGATAAACTCACAATATAACCTCAAAGCATTAACTGGGGCTGAAAGGGACAGTAGAGAGTGAGAAATACACGCACACACATACATGTAAGTATCTAATCCATGACTCAATGATCAGACATTTGCACACCAAGACAGCTTGCCAAAGCTTCACTATTGCTAATCACATAACTAAAGACTCGGACGCTTGATACCAGATAAATTCAGAGAAGCAAAGCCAGCAAGCCAAAAGAGTTTCTGGCCATTTTCGTCCATTAAGCACATTTGACCTTCATTTATTTTCAAAAAGAGTTTCACCACAAGTAACAAAGGACATCAACTGGTTTGCTGGTTTGCATTTTTGTTCTTAACTTCTAAAATTTTTAGCAGTATGGAGCACTACCTGACCATTAAAACCTTTGAGGAAGATTCTCCTCAAAAGCATCTCTAATTTATATCACCTTGCTTTCGTCAAACCTCAAGGAAGACAACACTGAGAGATAGTATATTAATTCTTCACTACTACAGCTCTTCTGCTTCAAATGCTACCTAAGCTCGCAAATGCACATAACTATGTGGGTCTTCCATCCTTCATCATTTTAAAACATTCCTAATAACCAAAGATGCAATTGGCAGTTTGCGTTGCACTCATCATTATTGCATAGGCAAGTTTTCAGGTCGAATTGACATGGCTGAGAATCAACTCATGGGCCGACGTGTTCTACAAATTCAAGATGTAATCTTTCTCAAATAAAATTTTGATTAGTAGAAGGGGTTACAAATTCCTTAAATATCAGTTTAAAACAGAAGTCCTTCATTGGCCCCATGAGAAACATCAAATTACTAACAAATCCTTGTAGATAAAAATTTGATTAGGTATTTCGTAGTTTTAGCTGAGAATGACTTATATTATGGTAAAGCACCAAGCTTTTTCAAATAAATGTGATAGCTCAGTATCGAAAATTTAGAACTAAGTTGGATGAAGATGCTTAAAGCCAATTTCACAAGAGAATGACCTATGGTTCTATTGATGGTACTAATATAGTGTCTCTTTTCGTCTTCTTGAGCCGAGGGTATTTCGGAAACAACCTCCTTACTCTACGGGTATGGGTAAGGTCTGCTTACACTCTACCCTCCCCACCCCTCCCCAGACCCCACTTGTGGGAACTCACTGGGTTGTTGATGTTGTTGCGGACCACAGATATAGCAATTATCCATTTGTATATCAGGGTTCCAAAGTTAGAATTGAAGTTAATAATACCAAACAACAGGAGAAAGCTCTGACAAGTAAAAAGCTCATGCATCATAATTGTAGGGGGGAAAATCTTACATGGTATTTTCTCCATTAGAGGAGCAGCAACCTCTCTAAGAATCCACGAGACAATGAGTGACAAAGCAAAAAGACCACAATAGGCAATCCTGGCGGAACGACGGCTGATCCCTGACACTACCGTACGGCAAGCGTCACAAGCGCACGCCGCGCAGCATGACGCAAGGCAAGAAGCTGCCCACATCTTCACAAAAGCCTCTTAATCTAGCTCCTCCTCAACGATTGTCCAATAGCAAACCCTGAAATCCCAAAATTGAACCTTTTATTGCACACGAGAAAATTTCCGTCGATCAATAAATTAATCGAACCATAATTCAAGCAATAATTAGGAGAAGTGATCGGTAAAATTGTTAAGGAGATCGTCTTCCCAATAAACCCCAAGTACAGGAATTAAGAAAACGACAAACGAGCCACGAATCAATAATCATACAGAGTTAGTAATATTATGGAAGAGAAAGTCCACCGGAGGGTTTAACTAGAAAGATAGAAACCACACCTTATAGCGATGGAGAAAGAAAGACGACGGGGAATCGTGATTGGAACAAGAACTGAAGATGAACCTTCTTTTACAACAACCGTAATCAACAACCAGAAAAAGCAATAGTGGGCTCCTTACGAATATGAATAACAAATAAATACGACTTTTAAGTCTCAAGTTGTAACGCGATGTACAAGTCGCAATACATAATGCGATTTAAGGATGCGATTTACACTAGCACCGCTGGGTTGGTATTTGCAAATTGCGTATATAAGTCTGGTATTTGCAATTGCGTATATAAGTCGCAAAATGCGATTAATGTTATAAATAAAATTTTACTTAGTAAATGTCTATATTTTAGAGAGTTCTACTTTTTGAGTAAGGAAGTTATATTTTTCCTATAAATAGAAGAGTCTTACCTCATTGTAAATCATCTCAAAATTCAACAAGAATTTCCTCTTTCTCTGCAATATTGTTCTTCTTCTTTTATTGTTTCATAACACGTTATCAGCACGAGACTCTAACCAATTGAGTTGAAGTTTTGGGATTGAAAATAATGATTGCCAATTGTTTTATGAACTTCCTTCATGATTAAATTCTGGATTTAAGATAAGTATTTTACTTTATTTTCTGTTTTAAATTCTTGAAATTTTATAATTTGATTTTAAATGCAAGCAAAGACAATAAACTTTGATTGTAACTCTTATAGAGTTTGCAAGAAATTATAACCACTCGAAGTGGAAAATTTCTATGCTTTGCCATGATCAAATTCATGTATGATTATGGGCACAAGAAGTGAAAATCCATACCATTGAATTTGCTTCATTCACATTCCCCTTAAGAGAATTTGATAGCAATATGTGATAAGTCTGAAAAAAGATAAAATTATTACCGTGAAGGTATCAATGGATGTGGACGTGGAAATAGACGAAATTATAATCATCAACATCATTGTGATAATGAGAATAATAAGGATTCTCAAAATAATCCTTCACTCTGTGAAAATAATATATGAGATTTTGTAAAGTACATATAGATGATTATGGTCCATTCATAATGTGAATGTGACATCATCTAATTTACGAATACATATTCATTCTTCAAAGAATATGAACGTGCTAGTGGTAATGAATATACCACACTCACCCCTAGAAGGGGGTTTGAGACGAATAAGGAAATAATGTCATTATTATGGCATGAATGGTCATTGGTCACGTACCTATTGTACAACAAAATATTTTGGCAATGTGATTATTAAAAGACAACAATAATGCAACAAATAGATATTGCATATAATTTTGACCATGACCATAATAGTATAACTTTCTCTTTGAAAGAGAAATTCATCATATGAATGTTGGTGAATATGTGGTAGTACAAAATTAATTGAAAGCTCTAGAAGAGCTAGTTATACTATTTTGGAGAAACACAATTGATTACTAATAAAGTATTGTGTCGTAGTAAGTCTCAATGAAACTTATTTAGTTTCTAAAATATTCGTGAAAGTGATTAGTTATACTGAGACTATAAATAAATGAAAGATTTAATATCTTCTATTACTACAACTTATAACGGGGTAATATGTATGTGAAATGTTACCTGCTTTCTTCTCCAGTTTGTACTACACAAATAAAAGAATACCACAATAAAGTGGATGTTTATTGATATAAAAACTCATATCATAATAAACTTGGAGTTTATTGATAATTGCACACGTCATGGTGTAAACCTGAACTTTATCAATATTGATAATTTATTCAGTTGGCATAATTTGTTTAGCCATATCAATTTAAGTATGATGTACAAAAATAAAAGAGAATTCACATGGGTAAATATTAAAGAACTAGAAAGTTCTTTATGAATTCTCTTATGTTACTTGTTCTCATTAATTAATTGACCAACTAAAATTGGTATTGAATCCCATAAATGCTGGAAATATCAAAAGTGAATATGGGCTCATTCACCTACCATGTATACCACATAAGATGCATCTATGAAATTGTTACATGTGCGATTATTATTAACCGCAACCTGCTGTTTGCGAGGTAACTTGCTCTATAATTTAATTTAAAGCATAATTTCCAGATTGTCTATTCAAGATAGTTCATCTTGATAAATTTGTTTACATCACAATTGGTTTAGCAAAATGATTTATTGAGTGCCTCCACTTAATAGCTAAACTATTGCTTATGAGAACAAAGTTATTTATATCAGTTTGATATACATTATATACGAAAGTATATTACATTCTCCTCTCACAAGTGGTTCAGGGTCAGGAATCAAATAATTCCATCTTATTATTATTAAAGTGCGGTGTATGTTTTGATTAACACCATAACGCACAAAGATGAGTTTTCAAAGTTGAGGAAGCAAGTTAGTTTTTCTAACATGAGGGGGAGAGTCGGAGAGATGATAAACAGTTGAGAAAAAATTACATGGAATGAATTATCATTTCTACATCTACATCCTCGAATAAGATAATATGAACTTGAAGTTCATAAAAAGATAATTCATCTGCAATATATTGCAAAGCATGCCAGACGCATTTGCTGACCCAAAGAAAGTAACTATATTCTCACTGCAAATGCTCTTATTAGAATAAGTCCTAGAAGGACAAAGCCTATGTTACACTTAAAGCGTATAGACAAATCGGTTCAAATAAACTTCTTGATAAAGAAGATGAGCAAATGATCAAAATGATCATAATAAAGGAGGCAAGTGATCTAGAAAATCACATGACATAAAAAACATATTGGAAAAAAACAATATAGATCAGGTACCTGAATATATTAATGAAGAGATATCTATGTTATGTCTTTATGAAAAAAACATATTGGAATCGATATAAAATGTTCGTCGTCGACATCTATGATAGCGCTAAGTATAGATGAGGATCTTAAGTCTGTTGAATATGGACACAAAAATATTGACCAAATGAAATAGACAAAATTCGAATAGAATTTGTTTCAGATGAAAGACATATAGTTTTGGACCTGCAGTTCAAACATTTGAAAGTATAAAGTCAATAGTTTTTGCAATCACTTTTATCTATCTTATGTCTAGCATGACATAAAAACTTGATATGCATCTAAAGTCCATACATATGACTTATATGACTTAAATTATATGACAATCCTGGAAGGATTTAAATTGCTTAAAGCATATATAATTTTTGGTCCTGAAGTACCACGTCCTATGTGCAATTTGTGCACATATGTATCTTGCTATAACTATAAGCACGATAATGTGATAGCGAGAATTTTCCCTCCATGGAGATATTGTAAAAGCTATTCCACGATATTATATGAAGACATTATATATATAAAAGAATGATGATTTCAAGGTGCAACATATTCATTCAAGTGATAACATGGCTGATTTGTTCACCAAATCTCTACTGATGTCAAGCTTCAAGAAGCTAGTGCACAAGATTGGGATGTGAAGGCTCAAGGATGTGAATTGATGCTCTCATCAGGGGGAGTTAATGCGCGTTGCACTCTTTTTTCCTTACAAGGTTTTGTCCCACCGGATTTCCTTGCAAGATTTTTAACGAGGCAACCAAAAGGCGCATTTCTAAACATGTGTACTCATTTTCCTTTTCAAGATATTTTTCCCCATTATTTTTTTTTTAGTTAAGGTTTTAACGAGACACATTATCTGTTGAATAGACATTAAAGGGAGAGTGTTATAAATAAAATTCTACTTAGAGTGAATGTCTATCTTTTAGAGAGTTGTACTTTGTGGCTAAGTTATTTTTCCCCTATAAATAGAGAGGTCTTACCCCATTGTAAATCATCTCAAAATTAAATAAGAATTTCCTCTATCTTTCTCTGCAATATTATTCTTCTTCTTTTATTATTTCATAACAATTAAGTAATTGTAATTTATTAAATCCATTTTTAAAAGACGCTTTATAAGTTGTATTGTGAAGGGCTTGTGTCACGACCCAAATCCTAACCGGCTGTGATGGAGCTTATCGTGGAACTATGCTAGCCAGCACTCAAAATTTTCACATTTTTCTTTTCAAATATCTCAATTTATTTTCAACGATTCATAATACGCATATAAATTTCGAAATCTTTAAACAAAAAAAATAAGCTAACAGTCTACAACCGTCCCCAAGACCCCGAGTCAACATGTCATGAGCATCTACGAAATAAACTAACTCTGATATTGTCATAGACAAAGTCTAGGAATAATATATTAATACTAAATAAGGAAGAGAAATGGAGAAGTTGCGGACGTTGGGCAGCTACCTCGAAATCCTGTAAGCTGCGTATAACGAACTCGGACGACTACTGCTCCGAATCAATACCTGGATCTGCACACAGAGGTGAATGGAGTAATGATGAGTACCAACTCAGTAGTAATGAAAATAAATCACAGTCTGAGAAATAAGAAACACACAACACAGATCCACCAATACACAAAAACAGTAAATCACCAAGTCACCATAAGAGTTCATCAAATACATAAGTTCAAAAACTAATTTCCAGAAATCCTTTGAAACAAGTATAATTTCAAAAACTCTCAGTAAAAATCAGTTTGAAAACGAAATGAATCATAGTTCAAAACTCAGTAAAATTATTGTAAATCTGCCCCTCGGGCCAAAATCATTTCTCATAACAATCTCAGTATCAGCCCATCAGGCAACCTCACAGTCACTCAATATTAGCCCATCAGACAACCTCACAGTCACTCAATATTAGCCCATCAGGCAACCTCGCAATCACTCAGTATTAGCCCCGCGGGCAACATCACTCATTAGGTACCTGCGCTCACTAGGGGTGTGTACAGACTCCGGAGGGGCTCCTACAACCCAAGCGCTATAACAAGCCACATCGTGGCATAAATCACTCTCAATATAGGCCCGCAACCTCACTCATATCATAACATCCTCACAATATTGGCCCGTAGCCTCACTCTGTCACACATTCTCAACATGCCCTTTAGGCTATAAACATATCGGGTTCTCAACCCAAAAACAGTGTTTCATTTTCAAGGAATAGTATCAAAATACTCTGAGTGTCAAAACGTTTATCAAGAAAATACTGAATGAAAATCATAACATATCAAGTGAGGAAATAGTAAAAACAGCCCTCAAGGGGTAAACAAATCGGCACTAGGCCCCAAACATGGCTTACAACCTAAGTTATATCAAAATATATCAATTCTATTAAGGATAGGCTTAAAAATCGATTTCGCAACTCAATAGTTGCCTAAATAGGGAATATATTTCCAAAGTTCCAACCTTTGCATTCCAAAACTCGTGAAAGGGTGCAGAGTCCGGGATTTCATACCCCCAGGACAAGATTTAAAGACATTACTTACTTCAAACTAGCCCGGGAACTATTCCGCAATACACTTGCCTCTCGAATCAACTCCCGAGTGCTACAAATCTACCAAGTTCAGATTTTTATTATCAAATTATTCTTGAGGAATGAATTCCAATTAAAAAACGCCAATTTTAAGCACAAAACCCGAAATCGGTCAAAACCCGACCCCCGGGCCCACATCTCAGAACTCGACAAATTTATACGAAAATGTTCTTTGTCATCTCACGAGCTCGTACATATAAGGAACGCTAAAATCGGAGTTCGTTTGACCCCTCAAATCGACCCCTAACGGTCTCATAATCTCAAGCCCTAACTCCACCTTTTTCTACTGATTTTCATGAATTAAACACTGAGATTATGCTCCTTAATCACCTATAATCGAGCTTTAAGGTCCAAAATACTTACCTTTATGACGAACACTGATTTTCCCTCTTCAAAATCGCCTCAAAAGCTTCTTCCCGTTCAAAAATGGTGTAAAAAGGGTTAATGGTCGCAGAGGGTTTAATTTTATATTGCCCAGTTATTTATGCACTGCGATCGCGAAGAAAAATTTCCCAGCCTCACATTTTGATCCTATGTGATCGCGAAGAGTAACCTGCGATCGCGATTCATTACGCCTCAACCCTACGCAATCGCGATCCTACTCACGCGGTTGCGTAGCACAACTGTCATGCCCCCCACACGCGCCTCACTATCCCTACGCGATCACGGTCATGGCCACGTGATCGCACCCCCACTCCTGCGTTCGCGATGCACAAATTCCCCCTGGCCTCCTTTAACCCTACGCGATCGCGGACAATTCCTCGCGATCGCTGTGAACAAATTCCTGCTGCACTGACACCAAAAAACCAACATTTCTCCTAAGTCCAAAAGTGCCCGTTAACCATCCGAAATCAATCCCGAGCCCCTCGGGACCCCAACCAATTATACCAACACATCATAAATGATCATTCAAACTTATTTTCACCCTCGGAACACCAAAACTAACATCAAAACACCAAAATCACATCGGATCCAAGCCTAAGAACTTTGATATTTCTAAAATCCACCAACGATGCCGAAACTATCCAAATCAACTCCGACTGACCTGAAATTTTGCAGACATATCCAAAATGACATTACGAACATGTTCCAACTTCCGGAATTTCATTCCGACCCCCATAGCCTATTTTCCACTACCGACCGAAAATCACCAAAAACTAACTTTCGCTAATTCAAGCCTAATTCTACACTGGACATCACAAAATTATTCTGAACACATTCCTAAGTCCCAAATAAGCTAACGAAGCTATCCGAGCCATAAAATCCGCATTCTGAGGTCGTTTACCAATAAATCAACTCTCAGTTGACTTTTCCAACTTCAGGGCTATTTTTAAAGACTAAGTGGCTAAACTCTCACTACAACCATTTCGATTTCAAGCCTACCAACTCTAACACATCAATAACAGTATAACCAACCTATGACAAGTCAATAACAGTAATTATAATGCAAATTCTACGGAACGACCGGCCGGGTCGTTACATTCCCCCCCACTTAAACACACGTTCGTCCTCGAACGTTTCTAGAGTTGTTCCACACACCATCAAAATTGTTGTGTAACCTACCATGCACATATTCGGAGGTGATCCCACATCACCCTATCCCATCTAGGTCTGATAACACCACATAACTGAAGTTTCATTATCAAATCCTGACCTATAAACCTTAGAACTACATTTTCACTTCTGAATCAATTTACAAGATCAAAATCCCACAACTATAAACTGAATAAGTCTGAGCACACTGTAACAAGTCATATCCGTAACCCAAGATTAAATACCATGATCCACTGCATGACTCAAGCACTCGTGGCGATAACTCCTAATCACAATAGTTGCTTATAACAACCCAATACCGGTAAATAACCTCTTATCAAGCAAAGCCTCGTTCTAACCCTTTCATATACTGTCAATGATGAAAGGAACACGCAGAAACTAGTAACCATTCGTCTAATCAGCATCAATACCACTATACCATCCAGAGCCATAACTTGTGCAATTCGTGCACTCAATAACAACATCCTAAGAGCTCAATTCATAAAATAAAGAGGACTCACACGAGAGGACTATCCTGTCATTACTCTTGCCATTACCACATCATGCTAAAAGCCTGATACACATCGTGAAACCATATCACACAATTCCTACACCAAGGATCATCCCTCTTCTTAACTCTGCTACAAAGTGTGATCCCGTCCAACCGTTGGACCACATGAAATACTCCAAGCCACCCTGCTCAAAATCCATAACCATGCAAAATTCGACATCAATTACTCAAAGTGCATTGCCATAACCACGGGGAAATCGGACGATACCATGCCACCCGAACCAGAAAGAACATAACTAATATGTCTCAATCCAGCAACACCCATACTAGCCTACCAATAACTCTAAGTCAACTCTGGTCACCCAAAACAGGTAGATAACTCTCTGAACGTTCATAACGACTGAATCATGACATATACTAACACTTGACTAGCTTTGCTCGCATCCTCGTAGTTCACAACTACAATGTTCATGAAAACTCCTAGTCTTGAAAATCCATGAGGCGCACCAATTACTATATCTGATCCCAATTCTACCACTCGAATATATAACATGTCTCTAATACTCAATCATTCCACGGGGATACTCCTAAAATTCTTCTGTGCCACCAACAAACTTGAATATCGGCAGTCGATCCAACAAGAGAGCACTGTAACACAAATGATGCACCCTTACTCAAACACATTGCCTTAAACACATTGTCCTTTATGAAGGTATACTCTCATCCAGCCAACCAATTGTGGTATCCTTTACCTAATCATCTAAAACTGCCAGTTCTGACCTTCCTTCCAGAACTCAACTGTGACCTCACATATGCCACTCTCCACTATACACAAAATACCTCATACGCCATGCAATCCTATGATAAATATGAGAACTTCATGCTCCCTTCCTAGCCACAAACAACTACGTACCCAACTAGCCAAGAACTTTCCATTTATCCCATTTAGAAGCAAAATCACTATACATCACATGGCCCTCACGCCAGTAGAAATATACATCTCCAACCGTGGTAGAAATCATCAAGAACTCCCGAATCATATTTGTACAACACCAGCCCGTCAGGACTGAATCCTTCTAACTCAACCAAGCTACGGATGCCACCAAATTCCAAGAGAATTGCTAAGAAACACCTGTAAAAACTCATTACCTTATAAACACCCAAAGAACTAGCCATATCACTTATCATGCCAATCTGACGTACTACCAAGTTGTCCTATTTATCCAAGTTCCTTCTGACTTACCTTCGAATTGATACTTCTTCTTGCCATAATACCGCAATTCTCAATCCCGACTCACCGCACGAAACCCGAGCATAAAAATATACCGTCTAAGGCTCATAAGCCGCTGAATACTCCCTCAATTATCCCCAAATGCACCACATTAGAAATACTTACCCTGAAGAGACTTCCTGCGAATTTAAAGTCATTACCTTCACTTTCCTGATATTGATGGATAGAATCCATGATAATGCAAATACGCCACAAGCCTTGACATCTTCCCCTTAAATCTCAATTCTAGCCCTTCTCACACCTTGAAGATCCTCGATCGCTACATATAACCTTGAATCCGACTGAACCATTCTCGAACGTCATTTACTCTTCGCAATTTCAATTACACTAACCAAGTAAACAGAACGGCCTGACCCGTTTGCAATCCACATACTAGGAAAGTAATCCACCCCTTCGAAGAAACAAGCACACTCATACATTGCACGCTCTACCCTTACCAGTGCAACTCCATCATTCAATGAATTCCACTATCCGTAAAGTACATTACAACTTGGATCGAAGAAATTTCCATCACTCGAGTCATTCCTAAAATCCACCGTTGTAGGTCATAACTGATTCACCAATATACTTCGCACCGAAACCAGTACAACACATAATCGTGTAATCAACTTATCATTAACGAACTCCCCCACTTGGCTCAAAGCCAAGGATCAAGACAAACAATAACTTACGATGCCCCCACATTATCATTGCCACCATACTGTGGTGAGGTTCAACTAAATCCTCCATAAGCTTATACGACCCAAACCATCTAACCCTCAAATCGTATGCAAATCTTGTATTCACCATAATAATGGTCATGCCAACTCCCACAAGCGAGCTAAACTCAAATTACAACATACATCATCTACTGGTAGAAAAGAACTTGCCACAGATAAACATAAGGGTCACACACCTCAAGACAACCCGCAGGAAATACTCCTGCTTGCTTAACCTCAAAATGATATCTCCCTATACACTTCCGAAAATCATAGCTATCACGCAATCACTATACCTTCCTACATTAGAACACAACCACTGCCTGCCCCCGAGACATCCCATCTAGCGGTATAAGAACCTGAAGTTGATGGCAATACTAACACTGGGGTTGTGGTCAATGAATCTTGAGCTTTTGGAAGCTCTACTCACACTCGTCTGACCACAAGGATACCTTCACTAGACACCACGTGTCCCAAGAATGCTACTGAACCGAGCCAAAAATTCACACTTGGAGAACTTCGCACAAAGCTTCTCCTCCCTATATCCTTGTGATACCATCATCAAATGCCGAGTATGCTATACCTGGCTACGTGAGTACGACAGTATGCCATCAATAAATACAATAACAAAGGAGTGCAATCAGTGCCTGAATACACCGCTAATCAAATACATGAATGCTACTGGAACATTGGTCAACTCAAAAGACATCACAGGAACTCAAAACATAACAGGAAAACCCACTTCACTCCACAACGAAACTACACAAGAGGTCCTTCAATACTCATAACTCGAAGCCATATTCTAACTCAATACAAAAGTGAAATAATTAATGGTTCTTGTCACATCTCTCGCCAATTCATTTTGGTCACAATCAAACAACCTGAATACATCTAACTATCCGATCACACTCACCATATAGTCATCTAGTCACAAAGTTCCATCACTAAGGACACAAACGAACATATAAATCCCCCAACACATGTGCTCACCCAAATGAAATCTCAACACTCAAGCCACAGACAAGATTCGGCCTCAAGTCCTTCCGACTGGCCCATTATTAACATGTTAAAATCACATCTCACCCATGGAAATCACAAGCCGACGACGCACAACTGATACCAAGCGCTTGCGTGCGCAGTCGAATACATGAGAGGAATTCAAATAGTTACGCTTTTGGATGAATAAAATGGATTCGCACGACAAGAATTCAAGAATTTAGAATGTTTCCTAAGGGTTCTACAGCCTCTCAAAGATAAGTACAGACGTCTCCGTACCGATCCTCAAGACTCTACTAAACCTGCTCATGACCGTTGAGTCCTATGTAACCTAGAAGCTCTGATACCAACTTGTCACGACCCCAAATCCTAACCAGCCTTGATGGCGCCTATCATGGAACTAGGCTAGCCAACACTCAAAATTTTCACATTTTTCTTTTCAAATATCTCAATTTATTTTCAACGATTCATAATACGCATATAAATTCGAAATCTTTAAACAAAACAATTAAGCTAACAGTCGACAACCGTCCCCAAGACCCGGAGTCAACATGTCATGAGCATCTACGAATAAACTAACTCTGCTATTGTCATAGAGAAAGTCTAGGAATAATATATTAATACTAAATAAGGAAGGGAAACGGAGAAGTTGCGGACGCTGGGAAGCTACCTCGAAATCCCGTAAGCTACGGATAACGAACTCGGACGACTACTGCTCTGAATCAATACCTGGATCTGCACACAGAGGTGCAGGGAGTAATGATGAGTACGCCAACTCAGCAGTAATGAAAATAAATCACAGTCTGGGAAATAAGAAACACACAACACAGATACACCAATTCACAAAAATAGTAAATCACCAAGTCACCATAAGTGTTCATCAAATACATAAGTTCAAAAATCAATTTTCAGAAATCCTTCGAAACAAGTATAATTTCAATATATCTTAGTAAAACTCTCAGTAAAAATCAGTTTGAAAACGAAGTGAATCAATAGTTCAAAACTCAGTAAAATCGTTGTAAATCTGTCCCTCGGGCCAAAATCATTTCTCATAACTATCTCAGTATCAGCCCATCATGCAACCTCACAGTCACTCAATATTAGCCCATCAGGCAACCTCACAGTCACTCAATATTAGCCCATCAGGAAACCTCACAGCCACTCAATATTAGCCCATCATGCAACCTCACAGTCACTCAATATTAGCCCATCAAGCAACCTCGCAATCACTCAGTATCAGCCCCGCGGGCAACATCACTCATTAGGTACATGTGCTCACTAGGGGTGTGTACAGACTCCGGAGGGGCTCCTACAACCCAAGCGCTATAACAAGCCACATCATGGCATAAATCACTCTCAATATAGGCCCGCAACCTCACTCATATCATAATATCCTCACAATATTGGCCCGCAGCCTCACTCAGTCAGACGCTCTCAACATGCCCTTCAGGCCATAAATATACCGGGTTCTCAACCCAAAAACAGTGTTTTATTTTCAAGAAATAGTATCAAAATACTCTGAGTGTCAAAACGTTTATCAAGAAAAGACTGAATGAAAATCATAATATATCAAGTGCGGAAATAGTAAAAATAGCCCTCAAGGGGTAAACAAATCGGCACTAGGCCCCAAACATGGCTTACAACCCAAATTATATCAAAATATATCAATGCTATTAAGGATAGGCTTAAAAATCGATTTCGCAACTCAATAATTGCCTAAATAGGGAATATATTTCCAAAGTTCTAACCTTTGCATTCCAAAACCGGTGAAAGGGTGCAGAGTCCGGGGTTTCATATCCTCAGGACAGGATTTAAAGACATTACTTACTTCAAACTAGCCCGGAAACTATTCCTCAATACGCTTGCCTCTCGAATCAACTCCCGAGTGCTCTAAATCTACCAAGTTCAGATTTTTATCATCAAATTATGCTTGAGGAATGAATTCCAATTGAAAAATACCAATTTTAAGCACAAAACCCGAAATCGGTCAAAACCCGACCCCCGGACCCACATCTCGGAACTCGACAAATTTATACCAAAATATTATTCATCATCTCACGAGCCCGTACATATAAGGAACGCTAAAATCGGAGTTCGTTTGACCCCTCAAATCGACCCCTAACGGTCCCATAATCTCAAACCTTAACCCCACCTTTTTCTACTGATTTTCATGAATTAAACACTGAGATTATGTTCCTTAATCACCTATAATCGAGCTTTAAGGTCCAAAATACTTACCTCTATGATGAACACTGATTTTTCCTCTTCAAAATCGCCTCAAAAGCTTCTTCCCGTTCAAAAATAGTGTAAAAAGGGTTAATGGTCGCGGAGGGTTTAATTTTATATTGCCCAGTTATTTATGCACTGCGATCGCGGACATAAGGTAGAGATCGCGAAGAACAGTTTCCCAGCCTCACATTTTGACCCTATGCGGTCGCGAAGAGTAACCTGCGATCGCGATTCATTACGCCTCAACCCTATGCGATCGCGATCCTAGTCACGCGGTCGCGCAACGCAACTGTCCTGCCCCCCACACGCGCCTCACTATCCCTACGCGATCACGTTCATGGCCACGCGATCGCACTGCTTAAGCTACTCGCCTTACGCAATCGCACCCCCACTCCTGCGATCGCGATGCACAAATTACCCCTGTCCTCCTTTAACCCTACGGGATCGCGGTGGACAAATTCCTGCTGCGCTGACACCAGAAAACCAGCATCTCTCTTAAGTCCAAAAGTGCCCGTTAACCATCCGAAATCAATCCCGAGCCCCTCGGGACCCCAACCAATTATACCAACACATCATAAATGATCATTCAAACTTAGTTGCACCCTCGGAACACAAAAACTAACATCAAAACACCAAAATCACATCGGATCCAAGCCTAAGAAATTTGATATTTCTAAAATCCACCAACGATGCCGAAACTATCCAAAACAACTCCGATTGACCTGAAATTTTGCAGACATATCCAATATGACATTACGAACCTGTTTCAACTTCCGGAATTCCATTCCAACCCCTATAGCCTATTTTCCACTGCCGACCGGAAATCACCAAAAACTAAGTTTCGCCAATTCAAGCCTAATTCTACACCGGACATCACAAAATTATTCTGAAGACACTCCTAAGTCCCAAATCACCTAATGAAGCTATCCGAGCTACATAATCCGTATTCCGAGGTCGTTTACAAATAAATCAACTCTCAGTTGACTTTTCTAACTTTAAGGCTATTTTTAAAGACTAAGTGGCTAAACACTCACTACAACCATTTCGATTTCAAGTCTACCAACTCTAACACATCAATAACAGTATAACCAACCTATGACAAGTTAATAAAAGTAATTATAATGCAAATTCTACGGAACGACCGGCCGGATCGTTATCTCTTAAATACAACTTTTTAATCAGATTTTTGAATTTACTTATTAAATCGCAAACATAAATCTCTAAGTCGTATATGAGAATAGTACGTTTCTAATGCTAACAATAAAATCAACTTATTCAACTTAATCTATATATATATAAAAAGCTAGGAATTAACAAGGTGATGTGGCACTCTCTAATGCTAGGATTCCTATTTATCTATTATTACTCTATATATTATTCTCTGTGAAACTGTGAGTGCTAGTTTACCATTAGTTGATAGACAGAGGTTGAATTTAGGAGGGTTCACAGGTGGTCATATGCAGCAGCGAAGGTGGAGAAGAGCTTTCACATGGTGAGATAGTCACGGGGGCATCATGCAACTTACAGTGTATGGATTTTAGGTAGGTTTTTCCTTGTAGAGCATAAAATGTGTGAGAATTCCCGTGTGAGTGAATGAGTGTCTTTTTTGTGAATTTTGTTGTTGTCAGGATTTTTAGTTTAGTGTGTGAATATGGCTGGTTAGGTTTTAGTGGCTGGTTAAATAAAAACAATTGATTTCTCTTTTAAGTTACCTTAGTTTGTTTTTAAAAAAAGGCTAATAATTAATCATTTATTGAATTTTGCAAATGGTGTAAATCATATTCCGATCCATAGTTTAAATGATGAGACCTTTAAAACTTGAAATCTTAACCACTTTAGGATGTCTTTTGTAATTTGATTAACCCGTTCACTATATATTATTTTAGTTTCTTTTTCGGAATATGTGTTTTTGCACAAAGTTGAAGATGTTTATTGCTCTTAACTTTTTATCTTATAGTTTAAAGTGGATAAGCATAATTCAACCAAAAACTAATTTATAAGAAAACAGAGTAATTGATCGGGTGAGAGTAAAAAAATATAAGATGTTGACATTGTAATTGAAATTTGGAACAAAATCACGTATCTGTTCCACTCAGTACCAAACAAATTTGGTTTGCTCATTCCATCGAACATATTTAGTTGGATATGAGCTTAAATAAGATTCTAATATTCACATCTTGTAAGGTGTTAATCGCCTATCCATGCTTAGTTTTAAAAAGACAAGTTAACGCTCTAGTTTAAATTCATAAACTAGGAAATTAAATTACGGGGAGTACATTTCAGCTTCCAATTGCCAACACGAAAAGGAATGTCTCAATCGTCTAATTATTGCCACGATCCCTTTTATAATCTATTTGGATTGGCTTTAAAAAGTGGTTTTTTATTAATAACTTTTAAGTCAAAAAAATAATAAGATGGGGTTGCCCTGCTTATTGTTTTTTTGCTTGTTTTAAGTAGTTTTTAACTTATTTTAAATATTATTTGACTTTGCCGAATATTAAAAAAGTAAAAAAAAGAAGCTTAAAAGCTGATTTGACCGGATTGCAGATTAAAAATTATAGGATCTTGTAGAGATATCAATAAATCGATATCTAAGTCTTCAAGAAAGTATATTTATCTTTGGAGGCACGTAATTACTTTTTAGTTCATGCAGACTACTATTAGACATGAAAATACACACAATTATATTCTTACACTAATTTTAATTAAAAGACTTATTGCATTACCGAAGTCAACTAAAAAATTTATTTTTACTTATCACTTTTTACATATCAAGAGAAAAATAATTTATTTTTTCTATTTTGCCCTTAATATTAATAATTCATTCCATTCATTTTTCAAATCCATTAAAACTATACACCAATTAATATGGGTATTATGGTAAACTCAAAGAGAAAAGGAAATAGGCTAAGTAAGAGGATTTACCATCGATCGTGAAAGACGAAGTGACTCACCAAGAGCATTGCCCATCAGGGGCTGCGAGGACAGGAGCTAGAAGAACTAAACCAAAAGAAAATGGCCGTAGAAGGCTAGCTTTCAGAATAAGAAAAGGCACCTTATTAGCACGATAGGGGGATGTGATTAATGCAATCTCAGATGCTATGTTTCGACTCTCGATTCTAGTATTAAGCGAAAGGTTACGCCTAGAGGTTCTGTATTACGGGTCAATCCTACTCTACTAGCGCTAATATGCAGCATAGGGAAAAAATTATACATTTTATTTATTATTTCTCAAGGAGTGTGCAAAGTCAATAATGGACAAATAAAAGTGAACGAAGGGAGTCTGTGTGTATGTGTGTGTGTGTATGTATATATATATATATATATATATATATATATACGGATCCAGGATTTCAAGTTTATGGTTTTCTATCTAATCTCCAATTAATATATAATAATACATGAGTTCACAGTTAAATATTTATTGTGATGACCCAAAAAGGTCATCTTATGTTTTAGAATTCGATTCTGCGCTCTCTAGCCTTAGAAATTTCATTTTTACCCTCATCGATTTGCGTGCGCAGTCCGCGTGTGTTTCCGAAAAGTTTTTATGTTGAAATTGATGAAAATAATAATTTTTGCCTTAAAAATTAATTTTAGTTGACTTCGGTCAACGTTTTGAGTAAACGGACCCGGATCCATATTTTGACTGTTCCGATAGGCCCATATTGAAATATGGGACTTGGGCATATGCCCAAAATCGAATTCTGAGGTCCCTAACTCGAGATATGAATTTTTGTTAAAAATTAAAAGTCTGAAAATTAAATGGTTTTAAGAAATTGTTAATGTTTGACATTTTTTATACCGGGCCCGTATTTTGGTTCCGGAGCCTGGTACAGGTTCAATATAGTATTTATGATTTGTATGTGAATTTGGTAAGAAACAGAGTCAGTTTGACGTGATTCAGACATTCAGTCGTGAAAATAGAAGTTTTGAAGCTTTCTTGAAAATTTCATTCAATTTGGTGTTAAATCCATAGTTCTAGGTGTTATTTTTGGAAATTGATCGCGCCAGCAAGTTCCTATGTTGTTTTTGGACTTGTGTGCATGTTTGGTTTGAAGCCCCGAGGGCTCGGGTGAGTTTCGGATATGCTACAGGATGTTTTGAACTTAGAAAATCCGGTTTTAGTGCTTCAGCTGTCATCTGGTGTTTTCTTCTTCGCGAACGCGAAGAGTGAACTGGACTATGTGGAAAATTCTTCTTTGTGAACGCGAAGGCTAGGCCGCGAACACAGAGCAATGGGGGCATTACCCTTCGCGAACGCGAACAGTCTATCGCGAACGCAAAGACATGGGACCTGGGGGAGGGGAAGTGACCATACTCATCGCGAACGCGACACATGGCCTGCGAATGCGTAGGTTGGTGGGAATAAGCCTTCGCGAACGCGTAGGCTAATAGAGTCGCTGCTTCGCGATCGCGACAGGCCCTTCACGAACGCGAAGAAGGCTTGACGCCCACCACTTAAAACAGAACAAAAAACGAGATTCTTCCCATTTTTCACAAACACTCCATTAGAGCTCGGCCTAGGTGAGATTTTGAAGGGAAAATTCAACACTAATTCATTGGTTTGTATCCTTTAACTCATTTCCTTCAATTTTCATCATCACCCATTAAATTCCTAGTCCTAAACCTTGTTCTTTCATGATAGAAATTAGGGATTTTGGAAGAATTGGGGGCTTTTGCAAATTGGGGATTTAGACCTCGATTTGGGGTCGGATTTCGAAACTAGTTACATATTCAGGATCGGGGGTGAATGGGTGAATGTGTTTTGGTCCGAATCTCGAGTTTTGACCAAGCGGGCCCATGGTCGATTTTTTACTTTTTGTGGGAAAGTTTGGGAAACCTAAATTTATGTATTGAAATTGATTTCTTTAGCAATATTTGATGTTATTAAGTTAATTATGGCTAGATACGAGTGGTTTGGAGGTGGAATATTGAGGAAAAGCAGTAAATGAGCAGTGAGTGGCATGTGGATTAAGTGTTGTGTCTAACCTTGACTTGAGGGTTTAGGAATCTTTGCCTTATTTGCTATATGAAAGGGTGGAATAAGGGTGGTATATTGAGGAGGAATAAGGGTGAATTTCTACTATACGGTGGGATCGGGTTGCACGCCACAACAAGTGAAATAAGGGTAGAACGTGGTGATATAAGAGTGAACTGTGATTGTGTTTATTTTGATATGGTGGGATCGGGTTGCGCGCCGCAACATTTTATTCATATTTATTGTTTATGTTATTAAGAAGAAATAAGGGTGGATTTTGATATGTACGGTGGGATCGAGTTGTGCGCCGCAACAGTTTATGTGTTTATTTATTTTTCTTCGACTGTGTAAGTTATTCTGTAGTTTTGCATTTTCACTTAAGGATTGGTCATAGTTGGATACTGATAAGACACCTGAATTTTGTATTTATTCCTGCAAGTTGCTGCCTTTACATTATACTGTTTTCTTTTGTGTTTTATTATTCATTGTCTGCAGCTTATATTGTGAGTGTCCCATCGTAGCCTCGTCACTCTTTCGTCAAGGTTAGGCTCGACACTTACCAGTACATGGGGTCGGTTGTACTGATACTGCACTCTACACTTCCTGTGCATATTTCGAAGCAGGTAGTGGCTGATTGAGAGGTTGGCTACATGTTATACAGCTCGGAGACCCAAGGTAGTCCTGCTGGCGTCCGCAGGCCATGGCGTCCCCTTCTACACCTCTATGTTATTGTTTTTCTTTATTTCCAAAACAGTTGTAATTTCTTTCAGACAATTAATTGTGGAAAAATCATAGTGTGTTCGTGAATTGTGACTTTAGATTATGGGTAGAAGTAGCATGTAAATAAAATCTATATCTATACATCTTCACATTTACTTCGCTTTATTTTGCCTGTTTACTGATAATTACTAGAAATTGAAAGAAATAGCTAAATAACCTCTAACGTTGGCTTGCTTGGCAAGTGTGATATTAGGCGCCATCACGGCCCGACGGTGGGAATTTCGGATTGTGACAAGTTGGTATCTGAGCACTAGGTTGCTTAGGTCTCACAATTCACGGTCAAGCTTAGTAGAGTCTGGGGGATCGGTACGGAGACATCTGTACTTATATCCCAGAGGTTATGAAGTTTAGGAACAAATTTCACTTTTATTCAACTATGTCGTGCGATTTTGTTTTTATCAATACTGATTGAACTCTCCTATTCTTATTCTCTCGCAGATGGAGAGAACACGTACCGCTTCTTCAGTTGAGCAGCAGCTCCTACGAGGTGCAAAGGTCGAGGTCGAGGCCGTGCCAAAGGCCGAGGCCGGGGCAGGGCTCAGCCCAAAGCCCGAGCAGCAGCCCCAGTTGTGGAGCCTCAGGTAGAGTTCGATGAGGAGGTTCCAACTCAGACTATTCCTGCCGGACCAGCTTAAGTCCCGGAGGGGTTTATTGCCACCCTAGTGCTTCAGGATGCTTTGGTCCGATTGGTGGGCCTTATGGAGAGTGTGGCCCAGACTGGCGCATTCCCCATGGCACCATCCATATCTCAGGCTGGAGGAGGAGCCCAAACTCCTTCTACTCACATTCCAAAGCAGATGGCTCCCCAGTTTCAGACTCCAGCAGCTCCTCCGGTCGGAGTAGTTCACTGGGTTGTTGCGGCACAACCCAGTGATGGGACAAATATGTCTTTTGAGGCCTTATGGAGATTGGATAGGTTTACCAAGCTCTTTCCAGTTCATTTCAGTGGTGCTACTTCAGAGGATTCCCAGGAGTATCTTGACAACTGTCACGAGGTTCTTCAGAACATGGGTATATTGGAGACCAATGGGGTCGACTTTGCTGCTTTTCAGATGACTAGTTCCGCCAAAAAATGGAGGGATTAATTGTTGACCAGAACAACTGGGTCTCCTGCTCTTACTTGGGACCATTTCTCACATCTCTTCTTAGAGAAGTTTCTGCCTATTACCTTAAGAGAGGAGCGCATCCGTCAGTTCGAGCGTCTCCAACAGGGCAACATAACTGTTACTCAGTATGAGACCCATTTTGTGGATTTGTCCTGTCATGCTATTCTTCTGTTTCCTACTAGGAGAGAGAGGGGGTAAGGAGGTTTATTGAGGGACTTGCTCAGCCTATTAGATTGTAGATGGCTAAGGAGACTAGGAGCGAGATTTCTTTCCAGGATGCGGCCTATGTCGCCAGACGAATCGAGATGGTTATGGTTCTTGGACAGGGAGGTCAGGGGTCAGATAAGAGACCCCCTCCATTCCGGTGGATTCAGTGGCGCCTCATCTGGAGGCAGGGGTACTTTTGGTAGAGGCCATCCTCCCAGGCCGTTCCATTCAGCGCTCCAGGCATCCCACGGTGCTTCAGGGAGTCGTGGTTCTTATGTACCTCCTTCTGGGTAGCCAGCCTATAGTGCACCACCAACTTCTATCAGTGCATTCAAAGTTATTATCGTGGTCAGCCGGCCCGTCCGGGTTAGTCTCAATTTCCACAGCCACAGTATCAGGATGGATGTTTCGAGTGTGGTGGTTATGGGCATATCAGGAGGACCTAACCGAGATTATTGAGTGTTTAGCCACAGCATCAAGGTTCTCTTGCCATGGTTCCGACACCAGTTTTTGCACCGCCTGCTCAGCCAGCCAGAGGTAGGGGTCAGACTGTTAGAGGTGGAGGTTAGGTCGTTAGAGGCGGAGGCCCGCCAGCCAGAGGCCGCCCCAGGGATATGGTTCAGAGTGGTGGGGCCCAGCCACGATGTTATGCTTTTCCAGCCAAGCCTGAGGCTGAGTCATCCGATGCTGTTATTACAGGTACTGTTTCAGTTTGCAGTAGAGATGCTTCAATTCTATTTGATCTGGAGTCTACTTACTCCTATGTGTCATCTTATTTTGCTTCATGTTTGGTTGTGTCCCGTGATTTCTTGAGTGCCCCTGTATATGTGTCCACACCTATGGGGGATGCTATTGTCGTAGATAGTGTATATCGTTCGTGTGTGATCACTATTGGGAGTCTTGAGACCAGTGTAGACCTTCTTCTCTTAGATATGGTGCTTTTCTCTCTTCGGGACTAAGAGAACTTACTTACTAACTAATTGAAGAAAAAAAAAGACAAATAGAACGAGTTTTTTTTACGTGATCAAAAATCACCCGTTGGTGATTTTGATGTTATATTGGGTATGGATTGGCTGTCACCTTATCACGTTATTTTGGATTGTCACACCAAGACAGTGACCTTAGCCTTGCCGAGGTTGCCTCGGTTAGAATGGAGAGGGACTCCTAGACATTCTACCAGCATAGTTATTTCTTATATGAAGGCTCGGCGTATGGTCGAGAAGGAGTGTTTGGCCTATTTGGCTTATATTCTGATTCTAGTGCGGAGGTTCCTTCTATGGATTCTGTGAATGTTGTTCGTGAGTTTCCAGAGGTATTTCTTATAGACCTACCGGGGATGCCTTCCGACAGGGATATTGATTTGGCTCCGGGCACTCAACCCATTTCCATTCCTCCATACCGGGTGGCCCCACCAGAGTTGAAAGAATTAAAAGATCAATTATAGGATTTGCTCGATAAGGGCTTCATTAGACCTAGTGTATATCCTTAGGGTGCACCGGTTTTGTTTGTGAAAAAGAAGGATGGGTCTATGAGGATCTGTTTAGATTATTGGCAGTTGAACAAAGTCACCATCAAGAACAAGTATCTGTTGCCGAGGATTGAAGATTTATTTGATCAGCTTCAGGGTGCTAAGGTGTTTTCGAAGATTGATTTGAGATATGGCTACCATCAGTTGAGGATTAGGGCATCCGATGTCCCTAAGACAGCTTTTCGGACGCGATATGGGCACATGAGTTTCTGGTGATGTCCTTTGGGTTGAACAATGCCCCAAAAACATTTATTGATTTGATGAACCGAGTGTTCAAGCCTTATTTGGATTCCTTTGTGATTGTGTTTATTGATGACATCTTGATATACTCCCGCAGTTGGGAGGAGCATGAGCATCACCTTAGGATAGTGCTCCAGACTCTGAGGGACAGTCAGTTGTATGCTAAATTTTCAAAGTGCGAGTTTTGATTGGATTCAGTCGCTTTCTTGGCCACGTTGTATCAGCAGAGGGCATTCAGGTAGATCCTAAGAAGATTGAGGCAGTCAAGAACTGGACTAGACCCACTTCAGCTACGGAGATCAGGAGCTTCTTGGGTTTGGCGGGTTATTACCGTCGATTTGTGGAGGGATTTTCATCTATAGCAGCCCCGTTGACCAGGTTGACCCAGAAAGGTGTCCCGTTCAGATGGTCGGACGAGTGTGAGGCAAACATTCAGAAGCTCAAGACAACTTTGACTACATCACCGTTGTTTGTGTTACCATCAGGTTCAGGATCTTACACGTTATATTGTGATGCCTCCCGTGTTAGGCTCGGAGCAGTGTTGATGTAGGAGGGCAATTGCATATGTGTCTCGGCAGTTGAAGGTTCATGAGAAGAACTACCTTTTCCATGATTTAGAGTTGACAACCATTGTTCATGCGCTGAATATTTGGAGGCACTATCTTTATGGTGTGTCGTGTGAGGTTTTCACATATCATCGCAGCCTTCAGTATTTGTTCAAGCAAAATGATCTCAATTTGAGGCAGAGGAGGTGGTTAGAGCTATTGAAAGACTATGATATCACTATCTTGTACCATCATGGTAAGGTCAATGTGGTGGTCGGCGTATTGAGTAGGAAGGCAGCGAGTATGGGCAGCCTTGCGTTCATTCGAGTCGGTGAGAGGCCGCTAGCATCCGGTGTTCAGAATTTGGCCAATCAGTTGGTGAGGTTGGATATTTCAGAGCCCAGCCGTTGCACAGTCGCCCGATCTTCCTTGTTTGAGCGTATCAGAGATCGGTAGTATGATTACCCTCATTTGTTGGTCCTTAGGGACACAGTTCGACACGGCGGTGCCAAGCAGGTTACTATTGGAGATGATGGGGTTTTGAGGATGCATGGTCGCGCGTGTGTGACTAATATTGATTGGCTTCGTGAGTTCATCCTTGAGGAGGCTCACAGTTCTCAGTATTCTATTCACCCGGGCGTCGCCAAGATGTATTAGGACTTGCGGCATCATTATTGGAGGAGGGGGATGAAGAAGGATATAGTTGCTTATGTAGCTCGGTGCCTGAATTGTCAGCAGGTGAAGTATGAGCATCAGAGACCTGGTGGTTTACTTCAGCAGATAGAGATTCTTGAGTGGAAGTGGGAGCGTATCACTATGGACTTTGTTGTTGGACTGCCATGGACCCAGAGGAAGTTCGATTCCATTTGGGTCATTGTGGATGGGCTGACTAAGTCAACACACTTCATTACTGTGGTAGTTACATATTCTTCGAAGCGGTTGGCAGAGATTTATATTTGAGAGATCGTCCGTCTTCATGGTGTGACCGTGTCTATCATTTCTGATCGAGGTATGCAGTTTACCTCGCACTTCTAGAGGGCAGTACAACGTGAGTTTGGTATGCGGGTTGAGTTGAGCACAACATTTCATCCTCAGACGGACGGACAGTCCGAGCGTACTATTCAGATCTTGGAGGATATGCTCAGCGCTTGTGTTATAGACTTCGGAGGATCGTGGGATCAGTTCTTGCCCCTTGTAGAGTTCACCTACTGTCACGACCCAAACTGGAGGATCATGACTAGCACACGGTCCATACTTGCCGAGCACCAACGTACATTTTATCTAACCTTCTTTATTATCTTTAAGGACCGACGAGATCAATATAAATGGTAGATATGGATCATGAACAATCAACAATGAAAGATAATGGCATGAACATACATCACATGAGATGACAAGACTTCTAAGAAACTACATATAAGGTACAAACTATAACGCTGCCATGAAAGACTATACAACAAAAATTAGCCAACAAGGCATACCAAACTATACATGAGCCGACACCTCTCTATGAGCCTCTAAAGAATCATAAGTGATGCAACATTTCCGAAACAGGACCCCGACATACCTATAATATCTATAACAAAAATGCATACCAAGACCACGGTAAGTCCAGAAAAGGGATCTCGCCAATAACCGCTGAACTGGGAAGCCTAATGTGATGGGGGGGGGGGGGCTGCGTCTACCTGTCTATCAGGACCTGCAGCTCGACATGCAGCGTCCACAAATAAAAAGGAAGTCAGTACGAATAAAGTACTAAGTATGTAAGGAAGGAAAGCATAAGTAAGAACAGTCATGTAAACAGGGATAGAGTATATACAACCTCTAACATCTGGGTACCTCTAAGGGATACTGACATGAAATGCATGATACATACATATATATACATAAACTTTTAAAATATACGCCTCTGTGGGCAACATCATCATCATATCGTACCCGACCGTAATAGGCTCGGTAATACGTACCCGGCCACGTGAAGCTCGGTAAAACCCAACTAATCAGTGGTTGCACAATAGGTGTCGTACCCGGCCGATATACATATACATATATATATATATATATATATATATATATATATATATATATATATATATATATAATGCATGCAGGACTCATTGGAATCATATTTTGAACCTTTCGGAGTGACGTAAGGTCGATATTCTCCGTACACGTTATTAGGACTAACTCTTCACCAAAAATCTTATAAGAATCAGGAATTACTAACAACATTGATAACATGATAATAAGAGAAGCAACCTCAACATCAATTGTCCCATAAGAAGGGAAACAATGTAAGTACTGCTAGCTTCTAAGAGTAGAGTATCTTTGGAAGCTCGTTCATTGCATCATGTACAATCGGAGTCGTGCAAAAGAAGGAAAGGGATAGCCTCACATACCTTGTATATATACTGCCCAACCTCAAGCTATGCAAATGTTACGACTCCATAATCTACAATAAGAGAAACGACGCTATCGTTATCGTTTAAGCGTCGTAACTATTATGTATCGACCATAACATATTTTACGATAAAACGGACAACACCTACCCTATATATATGATTTCACACAAGTAAAAACAATCACAAAACATCCCAAACAACATCAATAATAATCATGTTGAGCCTCCCAAAACAGTCCACATACCCTAATCGCTTCATACATAAGACGACAACAAAAGTAGTGTCAAACAACCCGGAAATATTACGACGAACAACCATACCACCACCCTACATATATATGGTGTTTATACGAACCCTTCCTCCTCCAAAACTCCACAAAATAGTAGTAAACCACGCAGCCCAACATCAACACAAAACAATCCACAAAACAGTCTGCTACAAGTGAATAACTCGAACTCACGGCTTCCGACCACTGTCCCGTGAGTTCTTACAAGTATAGACCGAATTACCATGAATTTACATCAGGAAAATGGATTAAAGAGAGCAGTATACTTACCTTACTTGTTGGATAACTCATCGTTTATCTTGGTTCTTCAAACTCTAGATTTTACCCCCAATTTGAACTTGAAAGAGAGAGAAAACCAATTAGGGTTTGTGGGTAATTTTTGGGAGGCATTTTGCAAGGGTTTAGGTCTGGTTATTTATGATATATAATGAGTGTTATATTGCAGGAGATAAGTCTTTAAATGGGATCTTTGGCTGACCCGAAATTGCCTCTTTTTGGGCTCTCATTTAACCAAGTAGGTGACACACCTACTTGTGACCTAGCAGCATGTGCAGTCTCGCAACAATGCATATATCTCTCTACTCCGATGTCGTATTGATAAAAGGTTTAATGAATTGGAAACTAGACTCATAGATATTCAATTTGGTGGGTAGATCACCCCGTAATTTCAAGTAATTGGGAGAAAAGCTTAACAATATTTGACCTAAAGTTTAAGTAAAATTATGAACATAAGTTGCGATAATTTTTGTCGACTTTTGTTTCATAACTCGTTTGACTTCAAGACTTACGATATGGATGTTATATGATTCAAATAAATTAAAACATGACCTATTGAGAATATTAAGCACTCCTAGGTTTACCCAAAAATACAGGTTACAACATCCTTGATTTGTTTAACTTCTAATACTTGTTAATCACCCTTATACACTCTTGTATCATTTAAGACCAATAGGATTAAATTATTATCATCTCAAATATAATATCTTCTCATATTTACGTCGACTAACTTATGGAATGAACCAACGTACGTGAATATGGGTTATAACACCTACAACAACTACCAGTCGAGCATTCAGATGGCTCCCTATGATGCATTATATGGTAGACGGTGTTGGTCGCCAGTTGGATGGTTTGAGTCGGGGGAGGCTTTGTTGTTGGGTACTGATCTATTATAGGATGCCTTGGACAAGGTCAAGATTATACAGGATTGACTTCGCACAGCTCAGTACATGCAAAAGATTTATGCCGACAATAGAGTTTGTGATGTGGTATTCATGGTCGGGGAGAGAGTGTTGTTGCGGGTGTCACCCATGAAGGGTGTCATGAGGTTTGGGAAGAAGGGCAAGTTGAGCCCTAGAGATTTTGGGACTTTTAAGATTCTCGAGAGAGTGGGAGATGTGGCTTATAGACTTGCGTTGCCTCCGGGGTTATCAGCAGTTCATGTAGTATTCCATGTGTCCATGCTCCGGAAGTATCATGGTGACCCGTCCCACGTGTTAGATTTCAGCTTTGTCCATTTGGACAAGGATTTGACTTATGAGGAGGAGCTGGTGGCTATTCTAGACCGACAGGTTCGTCAGTTGAGGTCGGAGAGTTATCCTTCAGTTCAAGTGCAGTAAAGAGGTCATCATGTTGAGGCAGCTACTTGGGAGTCCGAGTTGGACATGCGGAGTAGATATCCTCCCATTTACCAGTTCAGGTACTTTTCTATGTTCGTTCGAGGACGAACGATTATTTTAGAGGTGGAGAATGTGATGACCCAAAAGGTCATCTTATGTTTTAGAACTTGATTTTGCGCTCTTTAGCCTTAGAAATCTCATTTTTACCCTCCTCGATTTGCGTGCATAGTCCGACGTGTTTTCTGAAAGTTTTTATGTAGAAAATTGATGAAAATAATAATTTTTGCCTTAAAAATTGATTTTAGTTTACTTCGGTCAAAGTTTTGAGTAATCGGACCCGGACCCGTGTTTTGACGATCCCGATAGGTCCGTATTGAAATATGGGACCTGGGCGTATGCCCGGAATCGAATTTCGAGGTCCCTAGCTCGGGATATAAATTTTTGTTAGTGTTTGACATTTTTTATACCGGGCCCGTATTTGGTTCTGGAACCCGGTACAAGTTCAATATAGTATTTATGATTTGTATGTGATATTTGGTAAGAAACAGAGTCAGTTTGACGTGATTCAAACATTCTGTCGTGAAAATAGGAGTTTTGAATCTTTCTTGAAAATTTCATTCAATTTGGTGCTAACTCGTAATTCTAGGTGTTATTTTGGCAATTTGATTGCGCGGACAAGTTCGTATGATATTTTTAGACTTGTGTTCATGTTTGGTTTGGAGCCCCGAGGGCTCGGGTGAGTTTCGAATAGGCTATAGGATGTTTTGAAGTTAGAAAATCTGGTTTTAGGGCTTCAGCTGTCATCTGGTGTTTTCTTCTTCGCGTTCGCGAAGGAACTCTCGCGAACGCGAAGAGTGAACTGGATTGTGTGGAAAATTCTTCTTTGCGAACGCGAAGGCTAGGTCAAAAACGCGGAGCAATAGGGGCATTACCCTTCGCAAATGCGACTAGTCTATCGCGAACGCGAAGACATGGGACCTGGGGGAAGGGAAGTGACCATACTCATCGCGAAACGCGGCACATGGCTCGCGAGTGCGTAGGCGAATAGAGTCGCTGCTACGCGATCGCGGTAGGCCCTTCGCGAACGCGAAGAAAGCCTGACGCCCAACACTTAAAACAGAACCAAAAACGGGGTTCTTCCCATTTTTCACAAACACTCCATTAGAGCTCGGCCTATGTGCAATTTTGACGGGAAAACTCAACACTAATTCATAGGTTTGTTTCCTATAACTCATTTCCTTCAATTTTCATCATCACCCATTAAATTCCTAGTCCTAAACCTTTTTTTCATGGTAGAAATTAGGGATTTTGAAAGGATTGGGGAGGGGGGTTTGCAAATTGGGGATTTAGACCTCGATTTTGGGTCGGATTCTGAAACTAATTACATATTCGGGCTCGGGGGTGAATGGGTTTTGGTCCGAACCTCGTGTTTTGACCAAGCAAGCCCAGGGTCGATTTTTGACTTTTTTTTAGGGAAAGTCTCAAATCTGTATAGATACTTCCATTATAAGTGGTAGTGAGAATTACGGTGACAGTTACATTTATAGGGCCATTTGTGGTGGTGAAAGTCGAAATAGTAGTGAAAACAGTTTGGAAAACCTAAATTTATGTATTGAAATTGATTTCTTTAGCAATATTTGATGTTATTAAGTTAATTATGGCTTGATACGAGTGGTTTGAAGGTGGAATCTAGAGGAAAATCGGTAATTGAGCAGTGAGTGGCCTGTGGATCGACGTAAGTATTGTGTCTAACCTTGACTTGAGGGTTTAGGAATCTTTGCCTTATTTTCTACATGAAAAATCATGTGAGCGGCGTATACGTGAGGTGACGAGTACCTATGCGCCGCCAAATGATCTGTTTTTGCCTGTTTCTTTCTGTTCTCTTTATATTGTTTCTTCCTTGCTTTAATTGTTACATATCTACTTTTAATTTCCATGCTTAATTGCTACCTGTTAGATGTTGTGTTCCCCTTGTTGAAGATATTTTTTTATCCCGTAGATTCATTGTTCCCCACTATTTGCTTAAGTTGTTCTTATCGGCATTTTTGTGATATCTTGGTTTGGTCTCGCTGATTAGTATTATTTGTGTAGAGTTTTATTGATTATAAAGCTCCCAGATGCCGTGTTCTAAATTTGAAGTTTTGGTAAGGGCCTTGTGCTAATCTTATGAAACTTCTATACATCCTTTGTAAATTGTCACACCTCATTTTTTCCGAAAGGGGGGATAAGGGAGTTTTTTCAATTTAAGTGACATTAATCGAAATGAAATTATTTATTAATTTCAGAGTCACCACTTGGAATAATTTATGGTGTCCCAAGTCACCGATTTATTTTAAATCCCAAATCGAGGAAGATTGACTCCGTTTAAAGTCTGCAAAACCAGAAGACCGGGTAAGGAATTCTGTTAACCCGGGAGAAAGTGTTAAGCATTCCCGGATTTCGTGGTTTTAGCACGGTCGCTTTACAATCCACACTTGGATTATTAATTGATTAATTATGTATTTTAGAACCTACGTGCCTTTTACCTTTACCGCTTTTAATTATTTGATTATTCGTTTTTAGAGGATTATCTTAAGACGAGTTACGCGCACATATACTCGTTTAGTTTTTGTGCGTCAAAAATCATGTCACGCATACGTGTACACAATTCATGACACTGAGTTTATTTAAGAAATATTTGGTCAAAGTCGCGTGAACGCGTACCTTGAATTTATTTGAAAAATCGTAATCACGTCATGCGAACATGTACGCAATCACGATAGTAGTTTAAAACCGCGCCTAAAAGCATTTCTATGAGTATTTGATTAAGGCGTCTTATTTACTAAGAATGTTTGACCGTGGTCACACGAACGTGTACCTTGGTTTATTTTTGGCATCACAATTATGTACACGCACCAATTATGTCACGCGTGCGTGTACATAATTGTAATAGTTAGTTCTATTATAAGTATACCTAAAGTTATGCTTATGTCTCTAAACTAGATACCCTATGTCGTGTAATTAGGTGTGAAAGTTCAATACCCTGTGAGACATTTGTTTAAATTAAATGGGGCAGCTTACGTATTAGGTTCCAAACAGGCCCATAATTAAGAGTTTGGGTTTGATAAAGGCTGAGTCCAAATGAACTCTGGCCCAAGACGCGTATAATCCGTTATTTGGACCAGCTAATGAATTTAATTCGAAAAGAACTTGGTCCTGACTGAGTTTAAATGACTCGGACCAATAATTTAGAATGCCAAACATGCCCATAATTTAGAATTTTTACTTATATTTCACTTGCCTTTTAAAACAGAATGCTAAGGGGGCCTGGGGACATGAGTAAAGTAAATCAAAATTCGGTTCGATTCGATAATTTTCTACTGATTTTCTAAGTCTTTTATTGCTTGTGTTAAGACCATGTTAAAGTGATAATTTTAAAAATCATTTGTGTATCTAAACTTTAGAGAGTAAATGACTTTAATCAAATGGCTAATTTGATTTATTAGCAAAAAATCTAGAGTACAATCCCATGGATCCAATTGATTTGGGCATGAAAATATCCATGGTTACTGTTCAGTTTGCTCAGAAAACTCAGTTTTTTATAATCCAAAAGTTCTAAAAATTAAGAATTATTTGTATTAAATGATACAACCACATTAACTAATATATTAACTAACATGTCATACAAAAAGAAATCATAACTAAACTATTACAATTTATTTAGCTAACCAACTGAGTTTGATTCTTTGGTCTATAACAAATATTATAATTATTTTCTAGCTACTGTTTTACTCCTATTACTGAAACTAAATACGTGAATTTTCAAGGTAGGACCCTTTAATATAAACAAATACATGAAATTCGAATAGACACCAAACAACTTTTAAGAAAGCTTTTAAACATAAAAACAACACCATTTGAATAATATAAGGACCAGCTTTTCACAGATTTGCATATAATTTCTAACATAAACAGACTTCACTCAATATGTTTTAAGGCAATAATCTAACTCATACGTAAAAACTACATTCAAATCAAACACCATTTCTGATAAACAACACAATCATAGTCATGATAGAAACTAAAGTTTTACATTGTTGAGAATAGTACCTTGATAGCAGCAATAAGCAAAACAAAGAGAAAATATATCTCTGAAAACTTTGAGTAAAAGCAACAGCAATGAACCAAGTAGAAAACCAAAAGTTCTCGACTCAAACTTGAAAATTCAGTAGAGTAGGGAAAACAACAGGATTTGAAAACAAGAAAGTAATGTATTTTTTTTTTTGAAACACCAAGACTTGTTTTCCAGAAGTTTTGAAAGGCAAAATACTCAAGGTAGACTTAGTGATTTTTTAGGGAAATTTTCTATGTGTGTGTATATGTAAGTGTGTTATGAAGAAAAGAGAGTGTTTATATAAAGTGAGGGAGTGAAAGGGATAAGGGTTAAGGTACAAAGGGAATATGCCAGCTTACCCTAAAAATCAGGGAAAAGATATCTTTCCCAACAGAAAAAAATGGACAACTGTCAAATTTCTGGTACCTTTTTATCACAGAAAATGGATAACTGTCCAATTTCTGAATATTTGGGATCTATCCTTATCCTTTCATACTCAGCTTTGGACAATTATCCCTATTTCTAGAAGTTTCTTAACATTTACTGAAAGATTGTCAAATTTAAGATTTTAAAATTGACCCTTCAGGGCCTTGGAATTGCCTCAGAACCATGCTGGTTCTGGGCCTGAGTCGTGTGACTCTTGGTCTGAAAGACCTTGGGCTCTTAAGCTTTACCAAAGCTATGGTCCTGCCTATCAGACACATGCCCAATTTTTGAGCCAAGTCAAATGGGTCACTTCATTGAAGCCTAATTCCCAAACAACTACCAAATAAAAGCAGTAAACAAATAAAAACAAAATAACATCAAACAATTAAAAACAGTAATACTGAAAAATAAACATAAAATCAATAAAGATAAAACACATAATAATAAAAATAAATGAAAAACAGAAAAGAAAAAAAAGGAAAACAAATTATACCTAACGACTTTTTTGGCAAAAAAATGAAATCTAGTGGGAGATATTGGCACGATGATTATTAGCCAAGCTAGGTGGGATTTAAAAAGGAGGCAAATCTAGGGTTTGGGAAACCCAGATCTAAGATCTAGGGGTTTGATGGGGCATTTTTTGGGATCTCTGAGTAGAATAAGGTTTTAGCTGGTGTGGGGGTTCTAGGGTAAGGTTTAGGGTTCTGCTGCCGCCGTAGGCGATTTCCCGCGGCGGTGCTAGGGTTTCTGGGTTTTTAGATTTAAGATCTAGGGATTTTGGTGGGATTTTTGGATGATCAGGTTGTATGGTGGGGTTTAGGAGGTGCATGGGAGTATATTGGGTAAGTTTGGGTGGTTTTGGGGTGTCGCGCCACTGTAGGCGATTTCCGACAGCAACTCAGGGCAGAGCTAGGGTTTCTATTTTTTTTTTTTTTGGCAAATCCACTAGGCGAGGAGCCTAGTGCTAATTTTATTAATAATAAAAGGAAAAAAGAGAACCACAAAGGAATAGTACAAATAAGGGGGACAATAGCACCCGTAGTGTTACCTTTATGCCTCGGCTATATAATCACTCCTCTGCGCCTCACAATGCCTTATATGGCAGCCTCATGTAGAGGAGTCATGATGTAGTTGCGGGCAAAGTCACACGAGGGCATATGATCTCAAAGTCTCTTGGAAATCTTTCCAAAGGCATAGGGCTAAAGCAACACAAACGGAGCTAAACCTTACCTTACTAAATCCTATCGAGGCATAGAAAAGCCTCACCTACTAGCATGCGTGTAAAAAATAAGAACTAGAAAGAACCAAATATTCTATGATCATCACAGAGTTTATAACACACTCTGTGATGATATTACAAATGACAATACTAAGAAAGTGATAGAATAAAACATAGTAGGAATTAAAAAATTGTCCCTTCTTATCCAAACTTGTTGCTTCTTCAATTTGTACTTCTTTTTTATCTTCATCACACCTCTTCAAAATTCATGATTTCTTTTTTGAACAGTTGGATCTCGTAGATGTGGTTGGGACAGCTTGTTTTTGCTTGGCAACTCTCATAGGAAGTCACCTAATATTTGTTTCCTCGGTCACCCTGTCATCCCAACTCTTCTTCCTTGTGTGTGTCTTTTTGCTTTGTCCGCTATGCATTGGTGATAAATCACTTTTCCTTGCTGCCTCTGCCGGACATTGATTTAAAATATCTTCTTCCTCGCCCTCTTCATATATGTCTCTACCCACAATCCCCGGATTTGGCATGTCTTGAACAAGTTCTTGAATTAGCACACTGTTTCCTTCCTGTTTATTAACCATCGCTGCTTTGTTTTGGAGTTGTGCTATGCTTTGCATTTTGTTCCTGCTCTTATTTACCCGACCAATGCTAACTATATTATGATTAAGAGAGGTTGCAGGATTGGAACTTACCATTGCATCCAAGAGTTCTCAGTCCTCTAACGAAATAATTGGAGCAGTTATCACAATTTGCTGTTGCCCAGATTTTAACGTTGCTACTGTTCGATCACTTGTAGGACTGGTAGCTCGACCAAACTGCTGTTGCTGCTCGTTTTTTTAAGGTTGGCATTACTGTCGTTGAACTGCCTAGTAATTGCTGGCCTTGTTGCTCATTTGTACAAATAGCAGTTGAGTCATTTACGTTTAACTGCTGCTGCTGCCCAGTTTGTTGTGTTACTGTCACTGACTTCGATCGAACTTCAGCTTTATTCACTCCATCAAACTGTTGTTGTTGTCCCACATGTATTGGCGTTACTGTTGATCCTGATTTTATTGCATTCTTCCGCTGCTTCCCATACTTGTTTATTGCAGCTATAACACTACTTGGGACAAAGGCATGTGCATTGGATTTAAGTTTGCTTGGAGTTGCAATAACATCTTGAGCTTTTTTTTAAGTTTAAGATCTATTGGTTTTTTGGTTTTTTTGGGGGGATTTGATTGGTTGGGTGAGGTTTAGAAAGAGTTAGGGGAGAAGATAGGGTTGTTTTTGGGTGGTTTTAGGCGTCGCCGCCGCCGTAGGCGATTCCTGATGGCGGCTCAGGGCAGAGGGTGGAGAGGCGGCTAGGGTTGGGGTGAGGTTTAGAGAGAGTGATGTGAGAGAGTGGGGAGACGGAAATGAGGGGGAAGGGGGTCGTTAGGACACTTAAATACTAAATGAAGGGTGAGTTCCGAGCCGTTAGATCTTTTGAAGATCAACGATTGGATTGATTGGCACCAAGACGGTGCCGTTTAGTTTGGGCGGGATTTCAAGCTGGACTGGGGTATTGGGCTTGGGTAATTTTGGGCTGTGATATGCGGAATTGGGTTGATTTAAAATTGGCCCAGTTCGGCTAAAGCCTATTAAGACACCCTTTTGTTTGATTAACTTTTTAAAATCTAATTAATTTAATTAAATTTTAAATAAAGTACTAATTATCTTAATTTGTAAAACTAAACTAACTATCTATTAGTATTATTTACATAATTAGTCAATCTTAATTTATTAAAAGAAAAATTACTAATTTTAATATTAAAACTAAAAATGTCAAAAAATAAATAATTTGTGTGATTTACTTCTAATAATATAGTCAAATTATGTAATTAGATACTAGATTCAATTAAAACCTAATAATGCTATATGATGAGGATTTAAATGCAACAACAACAACAACAACATACTCAGTAAAATCCCACTAGTGGGGTCTGGGGAGAGTAGAGTGTACGCAGACCTTACCCCTACCTCGAAAAGGGTAGAGAGGCTATTTCCGGAAGACTCTCGGCTCAACAGGAGAGACAATAATATCAGAAAAGAAACAAAAGAAAAGGCATGTAACAACAAAAGATGCTAGAAGAAAATAACAACAATGAATAAATGAAAGGACAATAACATAAAACTATGCAAAACAACAATGTGAACACAACATAGACCGCTAACAAACCTAAACAAAACTCTATCAGAATACTCGGTAGAAAGAGGGAAGAACTCTCGACTACCCCCTAGCCTACCACCCTAATGCTCGACCTCCACATGTTCCTATCAAGAGCCATGTCTTCGGAAATTTGAAGTCGAGCCATGTCCTGCCTGATCACCTCGCCCCAATACTTCTTAGGCCGCCCTCTGTCTCTTCTCATACCTGATACGCTCAAATTACACCTTAAATTAGTGTAAAGCGATCAATGTCAAATATAGTAACCCAACAAGGTTGGGATTGAATCCCACAGAGAACAATATGGGGGCGATTAGGAATGTAAAGAGAATTATCGCTTATCTCGCAGTACCAAACACTTAGATTTTTTGTTGTGAAAATATTTATATCTAATTGCAAAAATATAAACTAACCTAGAAAGCAAGTAAAATGATCAATGGCAACAAGTATGGATGCTTCAGGAATTACACTCAAGTAACGATCCAATGTATTTAACGATTTTACAAATATGAGCGAGTTTATGTTAATTAGCCACGGATAATAATTCTTAATTATCTTTTTCCAAAGACTAACATGACTTCCTAATTGAATTATTCCTAAACCAATTAAGAGATTAAGCACTTCCGGATATGGCTACAAGTAGTTCAATCCTATCCCTAGGTAGAATCTATAAAATGAGGGTTAAAGCCTCAAGTTCTTGTTAATTAATCTTTCCCAACCCCAAATTATCTTTTCCAAAATTAATTCTGAGTTAATGGGCGAGTCCTAGGGTTAGATAATCCCTTTGGAAACATTAAAGAACAAGAATAATTAAAGAAACAATAACTCACTTCATAAATATAATAAAATCATTCAATACATAAGCACAACAAGGTATTTAATCCACACTTTAAATATGAATATTTCCATAAACAAGATTCAAGTGTTGGAACAAATACTACACACTTAAATATTCAATACAAATCAAGAAAATGAAGAAACAAACACAAATGGGTAAGAAAACCTTAACCACAGGAGTGAAATCTTCAAATCCAAGTGTGTGTGCAAACCCTAGCTTCAGACTTGTTCTTCTCTCTCAAAAATATATTTACAAAGCCAAAAAGAATGCCCAAAAGATCTGCTAGGTCGAGTATATGTGAGTTAGGGATGAGGAAATATGATTTTATAAATCTGTCCAGCCCTGAAGCTCGTTGACCGCACCTGCGAAAGATTCCTCACAGGTGCGGCTCCGCAGAAGAGGCCTCACCATCGCAGGTGCGAGTTTGGGTATCTTGGGCCATTTCCGCAGATGCGCACAAAAGGTTGCACCTGCGTTTCCGCAGGTGCGGCTATTGTACAGATTGGCTCTTCTTCGCAGGTGCAAGGTCGCTCCAGCGGCCCAGAATCCGCAGGTGCGGAATCACTTGAGCTTTTGCACATTTTTCACCACTTTTTGTTCAACTTCACTCCAATTCAACACCAACCACTTCATGGCATCATTTCCCTGAAATTCAAGCAATTACACACTATAAACGACCTCAAGTTATCATTGAAGGGTACAAAATCTAACGAAAAGAGGCCAAAATGAGTGGTAAAATCACCACTCATCAACACCCCCAACTTAGAGCTTTTGCTTGTCCTCAAGCAAATCAAAACTAATAACACAATGAGGTTCTACCATTTCAAACACAAGTTGCAATGCTCTTATTTACAAGTCACATTCTCCAACTAAGCATTTTACTTATGGATTTGGTTGGTACTAATAATTAGGCTCAAGTATGCATCTTACTCGAATAACTCCCTCATTTAAAAACAACTTCAAGAAGTGCAAGGAAGCTTAAAAAATAATCAAGTGTGATGACCCAAAAGGTCATCTTATGTAATTTAAGCTATATCTGTGTTCCGAGGCTCCGAGAGCCTCTGTTAGTCTCACCTCATTATGCGTGCGCAGCCCGGGCGTGTAGCCAGGAAGCTATTATGTGAAAATTTGATGAAAATGAGTTTTGATAATTAATAAATGAATATAGTTGACTTTGGTCAACATTTCTGGTAAACGGACCCGGACCCGTGATTCGACGGTCCCGGAGGGTCCGTAGGAAAATATGGGACTTGGGCATATGCCCGGAATCGAATTCCGAGGTCCCAAGCCCGAGAAATGAATTTTTAAAGAAAATTGTTTTCTGAAAATAATAAAGGATTTTGAAAATGAATAATTATGTGAAAACCGTGTTGCCGGGCCCGTATTATGGTTCCGGAGCCCGGAACAGGTTTATTATATGTTATGTGACTTATCTGTGAAATTTGGTGTAAAACGGACTTGAAATGACGTGATTCGGATTAAAAATGGGAAATTTAGAAGTTTATGAAGTTTAAGAAATTTCTAAGAGTTTTGAGGTTTAATTCCGTGTTTTTGATGATATTTTGATGATTTAAAAGCTTGAACAAGTCCGTAGGATGTATTGGGAGACGTGTGTATTTTTGGTTTTGAGACCCGAGGGTTCGGGTGGCTAACGGGATGGTTTCAAGTTAGAAAATCTGGTGTATTTGCATTTTGCTGGTGTTTCCTTCACTGCGATCGCAGCTATTGACTCGCGATCGCATAGGCTTAATTGGGGGAACAATTTGTTGTTCTCTGTGACCGCACGTTTACCTCCGCGATCGCATATTTATACCCAGCTTCTCTCCGCGATCGCATCCCG